>CABHPR010146299.1:17909-53695 GCA_902168415.1 Peromyscus melanophrys
AAAAAAAAAAAAAAAAAAAAAAAAAAAAAAAAAAAAAAGAATACAAAGACCAGCTTGAAAAGGCCAAGGACTCTGAGAGTGGCATTTCCTCATTTAAGATAATATCCTTGGCTTCACCTCTGTTGCCCTGTACAGATATGGCTGAGCCCACTTGTGTCAGGTCCTGTATGAGGCCCTGGAACCAAGGTGAGTGAGAGCATGTGCTGGCTTCACTAGGCCACTTGGTGCCATGGGGGGAACAGCAGGGCCCTGAGATCCTAGGTTGTAGTGCGGCCAACCATACTTGCCTGGGAAATTCGTCATTGCGTGGGGGACTTGCCAGGGGCAGTGAGGGGCTAAAGGCGAGCTGGGGACTTAGGAGGGGGACATGGGCAGAGCTGGAGCAGGAAGAGAGTTGCGGGCATCAGAAAAAGGCTTCATCGGTGGCTAGTGTGCTCTCTTCTGCGTAGCCCTGCTGTGGCTCCGGCTACCTGGTCTGCCCTTAGGGCTGCTCACCCATGTGTCCTAGTGGTGGCTGTTCCACCTCCTCCTTCTCATCTTCCTTTTCTTCCCCTCCTCCTTTTCTTCTTTCTCCCCTTATCCCCACTCTTTCTGCATTCCTCTTCCTTCTCCCTTTCCCCTCTTCTTCCTCCTCCTCTTCCTCTGTTTCCTCTTCCTCCTCCTCCTGTTCCTCCTTCCCTTCACCTTCCTCGGGAGAGGCTCGTATGCTTTATGTGCAATGAAACTACCTAAGCCACCGTGACATAGATACTATCAGTTATCTCACATGTGAGAAACTGGAGCTTGGGGAGGGACCCCTTTCCCTCTGGTCATTTGCCAGTGGGCTTCTTCCCATTCTAAAGTCTCTGTAGCCGTGGCTCTGTTGCTGCAGGTGGATGGAGCACTGTCTCCTGAGTCCCCCACACTGCAGCCTGTGCATCTAACAGATAGACTTGACTCGTATGGCAACGATCCAAGGATCTGAGCCAGAGGTCCTGGGATCAGTTCTCCATCTCTTTTTGGCTCCTTCATCCTCTCCTTCTTCCGTTCACGGATCTACAGAGAAGAGGTACAAATGTGTCTACAGGATGGAGTCATCCAGGCATACACGCTGGCAGTTTTGCCTGGCACATAGGGAGCATGTCACACATTTCACCAATATCTCTGTACTCTTGAGAGCTGGTCCCCAAGCCCCTGTCTTTACCACCAGTACATGTGTACATGTGTAAATATGTGTGTAGGAAGAGGAATGGAGAAAGGAGGAAGAGGGGAGAAAGGAGAAAAGGGGGAGGGGAAGAAGAGGAAGATGAGAAGGGGGGAGGAGGAGCAGCCACCACCACTAGGACACGTGTGTGAGCAGCCCTAAGGACAGACCTCCCCATGTGCAGCCAGAGGCCAGGGGAGGGTGTCAGGTGTCCTGTGCTATCACTCTTTGTTTTATTCTGCCAGTGTAGTGGTTTGAAAGAAAATGCCCCCCGTAGGGGGTGTGGCCTTACTGAAGCAGGTATGGCCTTGTTAGAGGAAATGTGTCACTGTTGGGGTGGTCTTTGAGATATCCTATGCTCAAGCCATCCCCAGTGAGTCAGGCATCTTTCTGATGCCTCTAGATCAAGATGTAGAACTCTCACCTTCCTCTCCAGCACCATGTCTGCCTGCACGTCTCCATATCCAGCCATGATGACAATGGACTAAACTCTGAAACTGTAAGCCAGCACCAATTAAATATCCTCCTTTATAAGAGTCGTTGTGGTCATGATGTCTCTTCATAGCAACAGAAACCTTAACTAAGATATCCAATGAGCCCTCAGTCTCTGCCTGCTCAGCACTGGGGTTACAGGAACACTTGACCACACTTAGCTTTTTCCGTGGGTTCTGTGGATTTGAACTCAGATCTTCATACTTGCTCAACGTACATTCTTACCCACAGATGTCTTCTGTGTCCCTTCCCCGGTAGCCCTCTTGTTACTTGGACACTCTCCTGCCCATGTAAGCCATCTGCTTGTAACGACTGTCTGTCTTAGTTTACTACAGTCCTGGGTTCTTCTTTAACAAGTACAGTGTCTCCTTAGACGTCAGAAGACCTTGTTAGAAAGCTGTCTTCCTTTGAAAAGCCAAGCCAAAGTGTGTCAAGGGCCTCAGCCAGAGCCTGGGGAACTTTCTGAGTCTTCTGTGTCTCAAGAGTGAGTCGTGGCTTCCATTTTCTTCTCAAGAGTGTGAGCAATGTGAGCATCTGTTTTGAATTAATCCAGAAGAATAGTACAAAAAGAAAAACCAAGAAAAAAAAATCCTCCCAACTGCTCTGTCAGCACTTCTAACTCATGCCCGAGGGCTCCTCCTTCCTTCTCTGTGAATCTGAAGGTATGTCAAGGAGCTTTTGGATTCAATTTAGTTATTCCAAGTTTAAATACAAGGAGAACTTGGTGAGGGCTGTCGTGGATATTCCCGCTGCAGACCTGGATTCCTCTTCTACCTCCTGTAAGCAGGGACTCAGATGCAGGTCTGAGCCTGGACAGGGCTGGATGAGATTTTACACTGGACAGTCCTAGTGTAAGTACAGACCAACAGTAGTTATGACCAGTCTGGGTGCCATTTATCTATGTGGCCTCGGGTCAGGACAACAGTCATCTTGTTGGGCTGTGTGCCTTTAGGATCTGAGATCTCTCTGGCCCAGGGGGATGCCCAGGGAATAGTAACTAACTGAGTGAATAAATGATGGACATGAAGTGCTTTCCAGTCATATTTTTACTGACTGGAGAAAGACACCATCTCTGAATCTCCTGTGCCTGAGTACAAGATGATTACGGCCAAGGCTGGGGTCTCAGGGTCATCATTTTTTTTTTTCCAGGGGACACATACTGAGGGAAGGAGTGACTTCAGGATGCTCTGTGAAGTTTTCAGCTCTACTCCTCCATCCTGCAGAGTGGCTCTAGGCCTGTCCCCACAGCATTTAGCCCTTTGGAGGCTATGCGGAGAGAACAAAGCAGGATGGAGGTGTAGACACGTTGGTGACTCTGGCAGAATTCAGCCCATTTCTCCAGGTGCACACTGAAGCCTAGGTGCCTGATCCATCTCCCCAGGGAGGGGGGCTCCTCCTCCTCATGGCTAAGCACCCCCTTGCAGAGTTACAGCTCTGAAATGAGTTCTCTTTTCAAGGATCCTTTCCTTTTATCTTAAATAAAAGATTACTTATGAAACAAATATAAGAAAGTTATATAATACAGAAGGAAAACTGGAAAGAAAATGAAATTATTTATGAGCCTACTACCAAGAGGAAACAAGTTAACATTTTGATTGTATCTCTTTAGCTTTTTTCCCCTCCCCCTTTCATAATACAAAACATTTCTGCACAAAAGATGTGCTTCAAAATAAAGCCCCTTACAGGCCTCCTTTTTACATGATATTGTACCCTCCTTGTTTGCCTGCCTTTTGAGGATATTCTCCTTCATATGGCTTTTTGCAAGACTATGACAAAGGCAAATAACTGAACACAGCCAGCCCACTGGTGCTGGAGATGGCCAGGCTTTCTCTGGTTTCCCCAGGCTATCGAGAAAACCATGACAGACATCCTAGTCCACCATTGCTGGGAACATCTTGTGCTCTTCTATGGCAAAGGCTTTCCCTTCTACCCCTGCCAAATTGCCCCCATAGAAAGGTCAATCCATGCCTCTTTATCAGCACCTGATCTGACTGGCTCTCCCCGTCCGTCCTGCTCAAATGCCCCACATGGGTACCCTTTCATAGAGCACTCTCTGCAATTGTCCCATGCCTGTGTGTCTCCCCATGGCATTGACCTATATGCCATAGCATGCTTGAGAAGGTCAGAGGACAGCCTGGGATATCCGTCCTCACCTTCCACCTTGTGGAGACAGGGTCTCTTGGTTGTTCGTCATTGTTTGCACCAGGCTAGCCAGCCCACAGGCTTCTAAAAATTCTCCTGTTTCCATCTCTCATTTCACCATAGGAACACTAGGGTTATAGACTTGGGATACTGTGCCTGACTTTTGTGTGGATTCTGGGGCTTCAAACTTGGATCCTTAAGCTTGTGTACCTTGGGTGTCATCTTCCAAACTTTTTTGCCATCTGAGGTAATGCTGTCTATCTCTTGTTGGCATCCCTGTTTATTGGAATGAGTCTTTCCCTCTACTGCCAGATCCCCAATAACAACGTGTATTTTTAATTATGAAATCTCACCCTTAGCTTAGGCTTGTCCCACTAGCTTTTATAGCTTAAACTAACCCATTTATTTTAATCTGTGTTCTGTCACGTGGCTCGTTACCTCATCTCTCTGTAGTGCTCATGCTGCTTCCTCCGCGTCTGGCTGGTGACTCCACCTTTCCTCTTCTCAGTGCCCTCTGTGCCCAGAAATCCTGCCTAGCGATTGGCTGTTCAGCTTTTTATTAAACCAATCAGAATGCCGTATCTTCACAGTGTACAAAAAGATTATTCTGCAACAGTTTACCGTGTCTTTGCTCAGCAGGTTGCACTCTTGCGGGTGTGGGGATCTTTCTTGTTGGAAGGATCTTTCTTGTGGGGGGTCACTGCTGTCCTGCACTACTCCCCACCTCAACTGTTCCAGAATGCCTGCCTTCCTTGTCTTGTATGCAGGATGTGAATATCTACTTGCATCATCAGAGACACTCATGATTATCATGCCCTAAAAAGCCATTAACAGTGAGACTTGGGCACTCTAAAGGTGGAAGCAGGGTGTTTGGGCTTGATGCCAATCAAAAAGACTGGTTACAGAATGACCATGAGCAGCCCTCAGCTAGTTATGTAACTGAGGTGGGAGGCCCCTTTCCCAGGGACTATCCAGGGGCTGTAATTATTATAGTTTCTTATAGCATAAAAACCACTTCCCTTTCTTGAAAGGCTAAGATGGCAGGTGTCTAAAGCAGGTCACGCTTCCACTTCTGACTGGCCGCTGATAATCTGCCCAAGGTCTTGAGAGGAGATAGTTAAAACTATGTGCAAAAGAAGAGCAGCTAGGCCAGCCCAAAGCCTCTTAGAGTATGGGTCACAACCCCACGTGGGACTGAATAGCTGGATATGGTGGTGATGAAAACCTTAACAGAGTGAAAGATTTGCAAATGCTCGATAGCCAGACATGAATTCAAAATCAAATGCCTAATTAATCGAGGTGGCTTGGGCCTTGCTTTCCCAGGTTGCACTGTGCAGCTTTACCACAGCTTTGGCTCTGAATGCACGGCTCACACACTTTGCCCTGTGCAAGCCGTCTCACCACACAGTGCCAATGAATGCTGCCTCCAACACCTCGACTCCAAATTGGGACAGTTGTATGTTACGAATTGTAGTGCTTTTACTGTGCATACCGAGTTTTCAGCTCTATAGAAGCATAATGGTTTAATTAGGGAAAACAAAGGCTTTTAGTGGGTGCCTTCCATTATTCCTCAGCACGTAAGAATCAAATTAGTATATCTTTGGATTGTATTGCATTAGACAGATAAGAACTTCCATCTTAGTAATGTGAAAAATTGCTTTAATCTTTAATCAGGCAAAATCATGTCTGACAAAGAATTGTTTCAAATAAATTTCTTTATGAGATTTACCAGTGAATGTTTGGTTTGCATACTTACTTTATATACTTATATTCCTCGAGTCCCATGAAGATTTCTCAGATGAAAGAGGTTGCTGGTGGGAAATGTTTAGGGAGCCCAGTTCTGTGCATGTGAGTAGCTCTCCAGTGCTCAGTGCCTGAGTCTTCTGCATGCCTGGAGACTTGTTGGATTGCATCTTATATAATAGGCGGATGGTCTGGGTCGGTGAGTCCCAGGTGAGATAGTATAGGTAGAATAGTCCTGGTCACTGTTCTTTTGTGTGTTGGTTCCAGGGGTACAAAGGCCACCGTCTTGTAGCACCATTCTTTCTAGGTGGGACAGGAAGTGCCAACTGTGGACTTTGTGGGACAGGGCACAGCTGGAGTCACTGCCAAGAGTTGGGCCTCAGGACTCTGAATCTGCTCTCTTCTGTGTAAGGATTTGTCAGCAACTTGAAGGCAGGCTTATCAAATTTATGAATGACACAAAACTGGGGTGGAAGACTAATATGTCAGATAATAAAATCAAGATTCATAAAAATCCTGAGAGGAATGATGGGCCTGTAACTAACGAGATAAATCCTAATAGGATTTGGAGCCTGCAGCTGACTTGGGCTTAGCTGCCGGTGCCTGCCTGCCATGGAGGAACATGGGCTTTTGGGGACCTAGGAAAGCCTATGAGTTTTCCAGATGTTAATTGTAAGTTAATTATGCCCCATACATGATCAACAGCTGCCCAACTGCCCTGCAGCTGCTCTGTCTCTCCTTCTACTGGAGAGATTTCCCCTTCTTCCATCCCACCCCTTTCTTTCATTCCTCCTCAATTTCTAAGGGTTCCAGGCACAACTGGGAGCTGAAAAGGACCTCTTGCTTTCTAACTTTCCCTGAACCCACTCAACAGACTCCCTTTGTTGTCCTTCCAAGGGCTTGGCAGCCCTCTCTTCATACCCGAGTTCTTGTCACATTTATGACCAGGCTCTCATGGTCTGCCTTGCCTTTTGGACACAAGGTTACTGGAAGGCAGTGACTAGATCTTCCATATCAGACGTTCTGCTCCAAGCAGAGGCATCATAACCAGCCCAAAGGAAAAGCTGGTGGTGCCATGCCATTTCTTAGAATTGGGGAGAAGTGATGGGATATCAGGTGGGTAGTCAGGATGGTAACAGATGTGGGTGAGGGCTGAGCTGTACCCAGGGTGCCAAAGAGGTCATGTGGACTCTTCTGAAGGGCTTCTGGGCAGCTCAGTAGATATCAGGGAGAAGGGACAGCTTGTTTCTTGAATGAAAGGACTTTAGAACAACTGTGGACTGCCACCTGCTGACCTCCAGTGCCGAACTCTGGAGAGGGCTTTGAAAATGGAAGTGGAGGAGTCGGAAGGCAATGATAAAGAAGTTCGAATCCATCTTAGACTCTCCTGAGCTTGCCCAAGCATGAGGCACTTTATATAACCTCTGCCAGCCTTGGTGCTCTTACTGCCTCAGTGAGGTAGAGGATACCAAGGCTTTCTTGGGAAGCCTGTGGGTGAGCTGTCCTCAGGAAGACTCTGAGCCATGCTTCTGCACATCTATCTCCAGTGTGTGAGAGAAGAAACTTTAGTTCATGGCCTTGGTAGACTTTGTGTCTGTTAGTGGAGTCCTTGTCTGCCCTCTCTATCCATGTTCTTGGATCAACAGCTGACCCTTCACTGTTTCAGGCATGACTCACTCGAAAATAGCGCCAGTCAACCAAGGATACCAAGCATCCTTCTTGAGGAAGTGTGATGATGGAAGGGCTTCACCGATCAGAAGTTGAACAGCCTGGTTTGAGTCCCTGCTACCCTGCTGTGTGGTCACAGTCCAAATGCTTAATCTCTCTAACCTAGATTGTAAAATGTAGGTAGTCTCCAGTTTTGTAAGGCACTTTGCACAGGCACCTTCTTGACAAAAGATGGCTTCTCCTTAGACTGGAGTTCCCTGAGGGTAGGGACTATCCATTGTTCACTCTAGATCTCAGTGGCTACCATGACCTTCAAGTCCAACAGATGTGTGCTACTCTCTGTGTCTGCTCAGAACTTGGGTCTCTGGTGTAAGGATGGAGAAGAGCTTTGGTCTCCTTTCCAAGTCTTGCTGTGTACCTCTTGGAATGGCTTCTAAGGTGGAGGGACCAACTTCTGTATCAGGCTGGAGTGTTGTCTGCTCACAACAAATGGGACCTCCCTCAAAAGGGGAGCTGCTATTAGGCTGCAGGATTCATCGGCAGGATGAATGAAGAGGCCCATTGTTACTGGTGCATTGAGAAAGGAAATAAATGAGGCAAAGATCATGTCAAAGAAAATTCCAATAAAAGAATACAAGTAAAAAGAATAAAGAGGCATGCCCCACTGGCTTCTTCAGTTACATGAGGCTCTGTAAGGAGGCTCCTTGGCAGGGTGTACCACCCTGGATGCCCTGGATTGGGAAGCCCAGGTTAATTCATCCAGAATAAGGCAAGAGCAGAATCTGAGAAGCAGGCAGCTGCTCCAGGTGTCCTGTCCTGCTATTCTCTGGAACTCACTAAATGCCATGCACAGACCACCCAAACAGCCCTCTCCTTTATGGAGACACTAGGGTTTAGAGAGGCTGATGTCACCCTCCAGGTCATGCCACAGCTGGTGGATAGGTTGAGACCAAAGCTGACTTCTGTGGGTCTCTCATGCCCACCACAGAGCTGATGGGTGCTGTCAGTGGTGCCGTGTCAGGCCAGTCCCAACAGGAGATGGTTTTCTTTCCATTTCTGACAAGATTTCTTGCTTCTTCCAAAATGCTCCTTTAAGAAATGTAAAACTTGGGGCCTGGAGAGATGGCTCAGAGGTTAAGAGCACCAACTGCTCTTCCAGAGGTCCTGAGTTCAATTCCCAGCACCCACATGGTGGCTCACAACCATCTGTAATGAGATCTGGCACCCTCTTCTGTGTACATAATAAATAAATAAATCTTTTAAAAAAAAAGAAACATAAAACTTGAACCCACTTTCCCTCACAGTCTGTCCCCACCTTCTTTTCAGTAGTGGAGCCAATTCGCTGCTATGGGCGTGGGCTCTGGAGTCTGAGAACCTCCATTTAACAATCTGTAAAAACGGGCTTAATACTAATCCACAGTTCATAATGGTTGAGAGACTGAAAAACACACATTTAAAATATCCAGAATTCTGTGCAGTATTTAGAATGAAGCTGTTGCAAATAATATTGTTTTGATATCCTATTGATATTGAGAGGAGAATGGTTCCTGAGGTCTCAGAGCTGTTAGCAAACATGGAAGGACTTGGTTTTCACGGTGACTTTTCAGCATCCTTGGGGATGTACTGGGGAGGTCAGGATGTCTACTATGACTAGACAGGGAGCAAGTCCTCACTTGGGGCCAGGTTACAGTGAGTTCCCAAGTGGGACAGGTCCAAGGAGCTTGCTAACTTTGGAAGTGGCTCATGAGACATCTGTGCATTACTTCCCCTACCTGCCTAAAAGGCAACCTACCCCAGGTGTTTCCTGTGTGGCATCTAGGCTCACAGACAGAGCTGAGCCCTGGCTCAATATAGGACTCACAAAGTATCTGAAACTTTCTTCGCTGTCTCCATTACATAAAAATTTTCCATGCAAGTAATTGCAGAATAGAGTAACAAGGAGGATAATGGGGGAAGGTAATTGTGGATAAATCAGCTTGATTACACTCTTCCCCAAACTTGATTACCTAAATTTGCAATGCTGTACAAAAAAAATCTTTGAAACTGACTAAGACCTTCCAATAATGAGTGTAAATTCTGGGGAAATCTCTACCAAGTCCAGCAGGTCTGGCAACAGGTGAGGAATGGTGAGAACAAGGCTGTGGCTTCTGAGTTTTATATTTTGGGGTGAGCCAGAGAGTGATGCTGTGGTGGTTTGAAAGAACATAGCCCCCAAAGGGAGAGGCACTTATTAGGAGGTGTAACCTTGTTAGAGGAGGTGTGGTCTTGTTTGAGGAAATGTGTCATTGTGGGGGTGGGCTTTGAGGTTTCATATATGCTCAAGCCACACCCAGTATCTCAGTTCACTTCCTGTTGCTTTTGGATCAAGACGTAAGGACTCTCCGCTCCAGCTCCATGTCTGCCTGCGTGCTGCCTTGCTTCCCACCATGACGAGAATGGACTGAACCTCTGAACTATAAGCCAGTCACTCCAGTGAAATGTCGTCCTTTATAAGAGCTGCCGTGGTCATGGTGTTTCTTCACAGCAATAGAAACCCTAACTAAGACAGAAGTCATGGTACTTTTCAGCATGGTGGGAAGGCAGCTCATCCATGGACTTGGCATGTAGTGGATTAGACACTCCCCAAGCTGGGTTTTCTGACTGGTAATAATTAGTTGTATTAGCAGCCAGTCTAGGGGAGGGAACTCCAGGGACCTGATCCCAGTTCTGGTAGGAATGCCATGCTCCTACTTGGGGCTCATCTTGCAAGTTTCATAGGAAATCTTTGGGTGCACAGTTAGAGTCCCCAAGACAAGTGGGGATCCAATACAAGAGGGCAGTGGGAACCTAGGGAATCCTAGAGGATCCCCTGTGAATAGGGAACCTAGAGATTGATGAGAACAAGCCCTGGAAGTCAGGGTCTCCCTGGAGCAGAGGTGGCCTGCATGGAATGAAGGTCAAGTCTCAGGATGGCCTCATGGGGGGTGACATTATTCACAAAGAGACTGGATGGAGGGAAGTAGAGCTGGAGAAGAGGAAATGAGAAGAGAGAGAGACAGAGAGCAGGAGGTCAGTCCCCAGGGAGCCTGGGATCGATGCTAGTCCTCTGTAGGTGGGACCCTAGCTCGTGGGGTGACTCCATGTTGACTGTGTATTGGCACGTGGGTGGCTGCCATTGTGCACCAAACTAAGGTGGGAATAAATAGAGGGTAAGCAGCAGCTGCTTTCATGAAACTTGCCCCTGTGTGCTGGTTGTTGTACTTGTCAGAACTCTTTTTACAGACGATAGACCAAGACACAGAAATAAGATGGTTTTGGCCAAGGTCCAACCCAAAGAGGCACATTTCAGGACTCAGGCTTTTCCTTCACTGTGTTATGCTTCAGGTGAATGTATGGGTTTGTAAGCAGTGGAATGTCCATTTCACCCCTCAAGGAATAGCAGCACTGAGGGGTGGGTGCCTTTCCAGCAGTAACAGGGCTAATGCAGGGTGAGGCAGGGCACGTTAGCTCCCACGGCACTGCTCTGCATCCTCCTATTGCCAAAGGCTCTGTGTCATCCTGTTGTGTCCCCATGTTGTCAAGCTGTCACACTGAGCCCACTCATTGCCACAACTATTCTTCGACCATATTCCCAAAGACCCAGTTTGCTCCTGTCAGCTGAATGCCCCAGGTAGGTCAAGAAGTTGCTTTGTAACTCAATTTCTCTCTCTGAAAAATGGAGCTAACTGCCTACTTTGCACATGTGAGGAGAGACTGGGATAAGGTGTCAGAGCCATCTGGCAGAGTCAGCAAATGATCATCTGAGACCTCCCCTATTGCCCCCTCACCCCCTTTTCCTCCTGGATGTCTGTGCTGAGATCTCATTTACTCTGCGTAAAGAGGAGCATGTGTGACTCTAATTGATCAAACCTTGCCCTCAGAGCTCAGAAAGCCAGTGTTCCTCACCTGGGACAGGGGAGGGCACTCACCACACTGCACTCACAATCAGGAGGTAAAGAACAGTGAATGAAATCTTCAGGCTTCCAATCAGTCCGGGAATGCAGGCTGCGAGTGGCACCATCCACATTCAGGTGGTGTCTTTCTTCAATTGAACTTTTCTCAGAGGCTGGCCCAGAGACGTTTCCATGGTGCTATTTCCCTGTCAGGTGGAAAAACAAGATTAACTGTTGCAGAAGCCCATCTGCCCCTCAGCCCAGTGGATATGAGAGCAGGTTCCCAACCTTGGACATCTACCTTGCATACAGCAGGCGGCTGTTTCTGTGTTTGTCTGACTGGCGGTTGACATAGAGGGGTGCAGACCCAAGGTAACCAGAACTGATTCTTTAACAGGATCCGGAAATTCAGGTATTGATGAAAAACTCCTGTTTTTTTAAATATTGGCTGTGAATTACATTTTTATAACACCGAGCAGTCGAAACCCAATCTCACAGCAGGCTACATCCAGGCTGCAGCCAGCAGCCTCCAGCTAAAGCTCATGTAGCAGAAGACTACCTCTTTCCTGAGACAGCTGCCGTAGACTTGTTTCTTCAGGCACAGGTTCAGCAAATGTTTGCTGACCACCTACTATATGCTGGGCATTGTGCTGAATGCTAGTGGTGCATCCGTAATCAAAAACAGGTCATGGGGCAGGAGAGCTGGCTCCATGAGTCTCAGCATCTGTATGGAGGCTCACATCTATCTGTAACTCCAGTTCCGGGCATCTTATACCTTCTTCTGGCCTCCATGGGCATGGGGCATGCCTGTGGTATACATACATACATACATACATACATACATACATACAGGCAAACATTTATACACATAAAATAAAGATAAATGTATCTTCAAAAACAGGTTAAAAAAATCTATGTTGTAGCCTGGTGCTGTGGGATGTTCTGTATGTTAAATGTGTTGCTCTGATTGGTTAATAAATAAAACACTGATTGGCCAGTAGCCAGGCAGGAAGTATAGGAGGGACAAGGAGAGAGGAGAATTCTAGGAACAGAAAGGCTGGGGGAGAGGAGACGCTGCCAGCCACTGCCATGACAAGGAAGATGTAAGGTACCAGTAAGCCACGAGCCACGTGGCAAAGTATAGATTAATAGAAATGGGTTAATTTAAGATATAAAAACAGTTAACAAAAAGCCTGAGCCATTAGGCCAAACAGTTTAAATAATATAAGCGTCTGTGTGTTTACTTTATAAGTGAACTGTCGGACTGCCGGGGCTTGGTGGGACCCGGAGAGAAAACTGTCTAGCTACAGCCTGGTGGTGGTGGCACCCACCTTTAATCCCAGTACTTGTGAGGCAGAGGCAGGTGAATCTCTGAGTTCAAGGCCAGCCTGGTCTACAGGATGAGTTCCAGGACAGCCAGGACTACACGGAGAAACCCTGTCTCGAAAAGCAAAAACAAAAACAAGAAAATCCATGTTGCCCATTTGGAACTACTGTTCTTCCATGGCTCTGACTCTTTGCAGCAATGGCAATGGCCTTGTGACATCCTAACTTCTTTGGAAGATTTCAGGTGAGCAGCTCAACCTTACCCATAGAGCTCAGCAGTGTGAACAGGCCCCAATTGCTGAGCCTTGGCTCAGACTCTGGGTTACGGACACCAAGAAGTGTGGTGTCTCATCTCACTTTGCATTGAGGAGTTAAGAGTTTGCATAAGGGTGGTTTTAAAAATTCCCAGTGATACTTAATGTGAGCAAAATTTATTATTTTAGTGGGGGAAAGTATGAGGTCCCCTTTGCTACTTAAAAACTGTTAAGTGTGGATATTTCTCAGGTAGAGGGGTTGGTTCACAGGGTTTATCTCCCACTTGCTTGTTATCAACACTGTGGCCCCGCCCCACCCTCCTGTAGGATTGTGGGCTGCCCCCAGGCCTGGGCCCTCTGCTCTGTGGTTGTTCCATTTCCTGCATTTACCAGCCCATCCAAAGACCATGCTAGGAGAACACAGCCTTGACCTCCCGGAGAGGTGATAGGTCGTAGAGAGATGTTCAGGCTGAGGACGCGGTGGTGTTGGTTTCAAGGCCCTCGGGAGAGATATTGAGTAGCAATGTGAAGACCTAATGCCACCTGCACTGCTGACCAATGGAGAATTCAGAGGTTACAGTGGATGAAATTCTCAGATATGCTCTGCCCAGTCCCCCATCCAGAGATGATACACCCTGGCTGGTGTTTGATTAAAACAGGCTCCGAAACCCCCTTCAAGCTGTTTCCTCTTCACTGTGTTTCCCTGACCACTGAATGGAGTTAGTTCTCTTTTGCTCAAAGCTCTGTCTTGATCAGTGGCCTTTCCTAGGATCATGCTGTGGTCTGGTTCAAATTGTATTTGTAGACTGTCCCAGTGTGTTTTAAGATCTGAATTCCTAAAGATCCCCACTTGCTACAGGGCTGAACACTTTGCTGGACACTGTAGGCAGCGAGTTATTGGAGAATGAGGTCTCTTGGAAGGAAATGGACAGTTTTACAGTTTTCTCTTGTCTGTCTTCTGTTAGGTATTTCTTTGATGTACTTCTACTTCTGGGTCTCATACACAGTCGGGGAGGAGAGGGTATACGCTCCTGTTCCAAACAGCCTTTCTCACTGGGAAATTTGCCTGTCTCAGAGAGGAATTCCACCTGGGAGATCACTCTGCTCTGGTTCTGAGGAGGGGCAGGGGGGATACCCAGCCTGCTTCTGCTCCGTTGAGGTCCAGACTTTGTTTGGTAAGCTGATTCTTCAGGGTTAGGTCTTGCAAACCCACTGGCCTGGCTGTACCACAGTCATCTGCCACCAGAGGGCTCACTTTTCCAGCCCCTTCTCACTCTGGGTTGTTGGGCAACTCCTTCAGGGTGTTCCGCACAGCCTCCAAAGCCCAGGAGGAGACTCCTCAGCTCTGCCCGGACTCCAGAGCCCAGAGGTATGTGTGCCCATGGGAAGGCCAAAGGACCATGGCAGGTCTCTTCTTCAGTGGTTCTCCACATTGTTTTTGAGACACAGTCTCTCACTAAACCTGAAACTCACTGATTTTGGCTAGACTGGCTGGACAGCAAACCCAGGGTATCCTCCTGCCTCTGTCTCCCGAGTTCCGGGATAGCATGCATGGTTAACCATGTTCATCGTTTTTACATGGGTTCTGGGGATCACATTCAGGTCCCTGTGTAAACAGCAAGCGCTTCACCTACAGAGACATCTTCCTAGGCGGAACCTGAATTGTTTAAGGTGATTGATTTTACACATGGCCCTGCCTTCTGGTTTTCTCTTCCTGCCAGCTTTCTCCTTTCCTTTTTTTTTTTTCCTCATTTCTCATCTAATTATCACATTGTACTGAAATGCAATTGGAACTAAGTACTTCCCCAAAGTAAGCTTTGACAGACATAAACACTTTCGTTAGTGTCTCAGTGGGCCTGAGCAAAACCATTCTGTGAAACATCGTTGAGCAGGTCTGCTGGCACATACCTGTGACTCTAGCACTTGGAGGTAGAGACAGGAGGATCGGGGTTCAAAGTCATCCTTTATACACTGTGTTTGAGGTCATCCTTGGACACACGAGCCCTGTCTAAACAAACACCAAAACAAAACAAACAACAACAAAAACCGTCTCCAAATACCTTCTGCCAGCAATCAGCCCAATCACTTCATCTATTCCCTTCTCCCTGTCATATGGAATCTTCTAAAGCAAATCCCAGACATGGCACCATTTCATAGGTAAATACTTCACTACATACTTATTCTAATGAGGAAGAACTTCAAAAACAAAGTCAGTTAAACAGCTAACAAAACAAAATAACCCCCCAGCACTCCTTATGCCTGCTAATATTAACAGTCCTAGAGTGTTTGTAATTTGGACTTTTCCAACAATTAGTATTATTAGTACAGTGACTGAGTTCCTATCCTGGGTCCTGTCAACTGTGCTAAATGTCTGTCACCCTGCAGTGGCTTTTCTGCTTGTTTTATAGATGAGGAGGGGTTTAATCAAATGAGAAGAGGCCATGAAGACCCCCAAAAGACCCTCCTGCATCAGCCTTTGCAGTCTGGACTCATGAAGACCAGGGATTTTGTTTGGCTCCATGCCACTGACGCATGTCCATCTGTTGTCTATGCCCAAGGGGAAGCACCCTGTGTGGAAACGTTTGCAAACAGTCTTGCTCTGAGTGTTGGGACTTCTGGGAGTGACGTTTATGGTTCCCATGCACTGTGCCAACTCAGCTTACACACATGTTGGGTGCCCTGCAAGCACGTTTGAGTGTGTGTTGCTGCTTTGGTGAAACAGAAGTCAATTGCAATATGCTGTACACACAAATGGAGACCGACTCCTGGGGAAAGGGAATGTGACCCGAACAGAGTGCGGCTCAGTGCCAAGCCAAGTCCCTTCTGCCTTCCCTGGCATAGTTCTTGTGATGAGCAGAACCCTTGCTCCTCTTCACAGGACTCATGGGGGATAAACCACTTGCCCAGAGTCACGTAGGTAATGAGTGGTCAGAAGAGTGTGCAGGCTTTGGGTTTTAGAGGTCTAGCTCCCACCATCTTTCTTAGCAACTCTTGCCTTCTCTGCAGCCTCTCCTTCCCACTTAATTTTTTCTTTTGAGTCAGAGACTTACTATGTAGCCCAGGCTGGCCTCAAACTCAAAGTCTTCCTGCCTCCGCTTCTTGAATACTGGGGTTACAGGTGTGTGCCGTCATGCCCACTACTTACCCTCCACCTCTGAGGTACTGTTTCTGGACTTTTCTGTGCCAGTGTTTTAATCTGAAATAGTTCAGGCGTACCAAACAATTGAAGAGTAGGATGATCCCCGTGTGCCCCACACAGAGGCGGAAGTTGTCAGTAGTTCTCACATTCACCCCGTGCCTTGGCCTTGGTGTTTTTCTGAACATCTACAGATAAGAAGCTGGCACTCCATGCTCTGGAGCCCCCTGAAAGCCTCAGCTGTTTCTGCAAAGGAAGTGTTCTTCCACGTTTCCATGTCCTCACTGCAGTGCAGGACACCAGCCCTTCCTTTGTCACCTAATATCCAGTGACAGCTCCCATCCCACAGTTTCCCGTCATCCTCATTCTAGCATCCTTTAAACCTAGGACCACCCAGTCAAAGCAGTCCTGCTGTATTTGTGGAGGTGTTTGGTTTTGGTTGGTCTTTTGGTCTTCGGTCACCTGGCTATTACTTCTGGTTTTCTTCCTGTGTTCATCTCAGTGTTCCTTGAAGGTGTCTGGTTTGGTTCTCTTGCCCCTGTTGGATCCAAAGTCTTGGTGAGGTTTGGGGTTTCTGTGTTTGGAGACAATGGTTGATGGGAATGCTCTCATAGTAACGAATTTGTTCTGACCAATGAGTGATGACACTGACTTAAGGAAGACCAGGTCTGTTCTAGCTCACGGTTCAAGGGGACGCAGCCCACTGTTGTCGGGGAGATGTGGAGGCAGGAGTGGGGTGTAGAGCAGCTAGTCACGGTGTGTCTACAGCCAGAAAGCAGAAAGAGATGCATGCTGCTGCTCAGTTTACTTTCTTCCTTTTTTATTCAGTCCTGGACTCCAGCCCATGGGATGGCGCCACCAACATTCAGAGTGCGTCTTCTCTCTGCAGTTAGAAAAAATCCCTCTGAAAACTCCTTTGATACACCCAGAATCAGCCAGGTTGACAGTGAAGATGCCATGTACATGCTTCATATCACATTGAGTTGGAGGTCCAGAAAGAACAGGCTGTGGGTCCAGTATTAGTGGCCATAGGGGGGAAATGCACATTAGTGAGCTTCCAAGATCTGCAGAAGAGTTACACTAGCAGAGTGGCTTCGCTTAGGGGGCTTGTTTCTGGTCCACTCTCTTCTGGTTCCTCCCCTCCTCCACTCCCAGGAGCTAGGCAGATGAACAAAGTCTCCAGGCTTAACCATTGTCCTGCCCCTTACTCCATCTTATGCCGGCATGCTTAGGAGAAAACAGTCGTAGGGTACATGTGTTACTTGTACATTGTCCATCCAGTATGGAGGGAGGATTCCCGGTCTTGGGAGTTAGAGAGTCGAGGGAGGGAATCCTGACCTCAGGTTTGGGGAATGATCACAGGCAATGAGCAACCCTGGACAGAGTTTCTGGGTCATAGACACTTGAATTCAGGAAGGGAACAGTGGATGCTGTGCAAGACCACATAGCAACAAAGTCCCTGGGCAAGGGCTGAGGCATGTTCCCAGAGGACAGTTGAGTATTGACTGACAGGGACCAGGACTTACTATTCAGGAATAAGCAGGAACTGTCTGGCTTCTCACTAGGACAATATTGTTTGTTTAGGAGACATTATCCCTGCAAGTGGAATAGAGGACAGACTTGTGAATAGGATTCTGAAACCCTTCTGGTGTCAGATGCTGCGCTTGGATATGATGTTGTCTTGATTTTACTTTCCAATGTCCAAATGTAACACCCACGAGCTGGCCCACGTCATATGCATTCTGAGGTAGGTGCTGCTTTCGGAATCACTTTACAGATGAGGGAAACAAGGCTTGAGAGATGAGGAGCCTAGGATCATGTGGCAGAAAAGAGAAGAATGGATATCCAAGCCAGCCAATTGTCCCCAGAGTCTGTGGCCTCAGCTAGAAAGGGCATATGTTTAGAGCGAGAAGTGGAGTGTGCGTCCAGGCTTTGCCTCAAGGGTCACTTACGTCTGTGAAGTCAGTGCCGGTACCCGGGTGGGAAGCTGATCTCGGAATGAGGAGAAGGTGACACACGGAGCTGAAGGTGACACACGGAGCTGGTCCTCGTCTGGCCTAGAGCAGATGGCATTGGCACAGTTCTCATCTGGTGAGGGCAGGCCATTGGACGAAGTCACCTGCTGCAAGGGGAGCTGCTGTCTGAGTGACAGGCAGGAGGGCATTGGTGGTAATGATCTCTTGAATCTTGTTTCCTCCTTCTAGATCTTTCCCCCCAGTAAACACAGGAACTGCCCTCTCCTAAACCCTGACCTGCCATTCACACTGAGTGAGGCTGGAGACCAGTGTGTGAGAGACATGAGAGAGGGATGAGACCCCAGACTTCCTGAAGCTTGCAGGATATACCCTGAGGAACAATGGATACTAGCAGGCTGAGCTGTGTGGGATGTCAGTGAGAGGGCTCAGCGAGGAAAATCATTTGCCATAACCTGATGACCTGGATTGTCCTCCTGTCTTCTGACTTCTGCACTCACACCAGGGCATCCCTGCACTCACAACAACAACAACAACAACAACAACAACAACAACAGTAATAATAATAAACATGGCATTCGTGTGCTCACAACAATAACAACAACAATAATAATAGTAATAAACGTGGCACTCATGTACTCAAAACAATAACAACATTTTAAAAAATCAGCATGGACTCAGACAGGCATCCCACAGCTTGTAGCTTCGGAGCACGTGACTCTGAGCTGAACACTGCCAGTGTCCCCCAAAGGTGGTTCTGAGGATTACCGAAGCTACTATGGAAAACACTACCGAAGTGCTTGGCACAGGACAGAGCCCAGTATGATGGGTTGTTTGGCTTGTGATTCTAATAGTTACTTTTGTACCTGCGGTCTCCCAGGACTCTGCCTCAGAGGAAGACCCATCTGGAGTCTGGCTGATGGTTTACTGGCTCAGAGATAATCCATCAATCTGTTCTCTCCACAACCACTTTCCACCCCTCATTTCCAGCACTAATGAACAATCTGATAGACCTCCTCCCAGCAAGTGTGGAGCAGCCAGCCTCTTCTGCTGGCCACATTTGATGTCTATTTGCAAGGACCCAGTGGAGAGGAAAAGTCAATAGTGCAATTAGGAAACATGCTTTGGTGTTGGCTCTCACCTGCAAAGCCCTTTTAGCACACACCAGGTCTTTCCCCTATAGATCTCAGGGTTTGAAAACTGCTTTCTGGGCCACAGTTGGCTCATTGAATGGCCAAAGTCAAGCAGTGCTTGTAACCCCAACACACAAATCCACCAACCTCAGGGGAACCTAAGGGACAGTCTCAGACCCAGTCACCTCCCAGGGGAGTCACAGCTGTTCACACTGTCAAGAAAAGCAGCCACCTCTCATTGTGGGAATTTTAGGGCTCCAGCCAGATCCTAGCATTTGCTGCTGTGATTAAATATTCCCAATGGCCCTGGAAGGCGTGGTCATCCTGAGGAGTTGGGGGAAATGTGAACTCTGAGAAGAAGTTAAATGACCTTTCTCATGCCACCTGAAAGGCAAGTGCTGAATGAGAGATTTGGACCAAGCCAATGATCTGACAAGTTCATATTTCTGTCTAATTGGAGTAGTTGGGGTGGGGGAAGGGATGGCTTCTAAATGTATGACTTTTACTATCCCTGAAGCATCCACTTACCTTGGGAGAGGCCCATGGACAAACAGAGTGAATGGCTATGTATTTATTGGCTGATAGGGAGACAAGAGCTTTGACAGTTAGTGTTAGAAAAGACATTAGTGACCCTTGGCCTGGAACTTGTTATTTCTAATTTCTACTAGCGATTCATTGAAATGGACTGTTCTGGTTCCCAACTTTGGGCTGAGTCTATTGTCATACTCAATGAAATATCCCTGGAGGAGCAGGGAGTGGCTCTGGGTCTGTGTGCTGGTGTGTGTGTGTGTGTGTGTGTGTGTGTGTGTGTGTGTGACTGCTGCTCTTACAGAATAGGGACCATAGCAATGTCGCTGGTGTTAGATGACACTCCCAGCATATTGTAGGTGGTGTGTTGATTGAATAAAAGCTGGCAAAGGTTAGAAAAACTGTCACCTACTGTGCCCTTCCTGTAGAATCAGCTGTGCATCAGATAAGTGCTGAAGCCAAGTTAAGCTATAGAAATGGGACTGAGTGTGTACGTGTGTGAGCATGTGTAAACGTGTGAGTAGACGTGAGCTCCATGGCACATCTGGTGCCAGTCTAGACTCTGGCCCTCATTTGGGATCCTCTAGGGGAGGCCAACCTGTGAAAGGGCTTAGACAGTCCACAGTGGTGCTGTGCATCCCCCACCCCTCCCAGAATTGCACCTGCTGCTTGGAAGAGTCGGGTGACGGAAGGAAGAAGGCAGGAGGAGGGGGTGAAGGTCCACCCGGAGGAGAAGGTTTGGTTTTCTGTCCATTAGCTTCGGCCTCAGTCCTTCATACTGTAGTGCTTTGCCTGCCTCTCCTTTGCTGTCATTAGCCCCTCTTTTCCAGCTCAGTACGGTTTAGTGTATTCTCTCTGTCCATGCTCCCCACCCTCTTCAATCAGTTGTGATGTGTGGGCCTGCATTTGGATCGTGCGCGCTGCCTATGTGTGTTTTCATTGTGTGTGTGCGAGAGATGCACTTCAGGGAGATTTAAACAAATACTCTGTGCATGAACTATGCGTGAATCAAGGGGAGAATTTCTGAGCATAAGGTTAGGATCATATCTGTGAAAATGTTTTCTGTGTCCTTCACACTGTGCCATGGGAAGCTGGGGAACATCGTTCCCCTTTGCTGAGGGGACAGTGAAGCATGGGTGGACTCAGAGGACTGTCCCTCTCAGACTGGGGAAGCGGGAGCACACTTCAGTTTTTGCCCAGTTAATCACTTGTTTTTTTTTTTTTTTAACGGTCACAGTTTTCATAAAGAATATGATCCGTGTGCATATTTACATTAGCCCTTAATCATATGTATTTACTTTAGTAGTAGTAGAAACATTTGACTTACAGAGTTCAGACATTTTATTTTTGAGTGACCTGAGGTTGACAATAGTTAATGTCTTCTACATGCTGATAATGAAGGAAGACACCATTACTTAAGGTTAGGCTGATACTGCTTACTGATCCTGGGCTTTTTGCAAAAGTGTTGCACCTTTACTTAACCAATCTCACTGTATAAGTTTTTGGGTTTTTTTTTTCTTAGAAGTGCTGAGTAACTGCCCCCCATGACCTGCTAGATTTCTGTGCTTCCTTCTGGTACAGCTTTCTTCCCCTTCTGTTCAGCTTTTGTCATCAAACTTAATGACTTTCTAGGTGTCTTTCTCTAGTGTTAAGACTACTGTAGTACACAGTGATGATATGGTCATGGTCCATGCAATCTGCATGCAGAGGGTCCTGTATTGCACACATAGTTACTTCAGGTCATTTTCCCCACAGAGCCAGGGAAGTGCCATTCAAAATGGAAGCAACAAGTTCCATCTTCAGCCTGTCAGACAGAGCTTTGGGCCATTAAGATGTTGACCTCTGCATTATATTAGCTGGGAATGAAAGTAAACTAAGTAATTTTATTTACCTGACAGGGGTCAAAGATTTGCCCTTATGTTCCTCATCCTTTTCTTGTAAAGCTAAGGACGTGGTCTCCATACTGGCATATGTTGATAGGGATTGCTAATGCTGCTGGAGCCACTTTCCTTCAGAATGACCCAGATTGCCGAGCCGTCGGGTGTTCTGTGTTGATTTTTATATTCCCCTCACACTCCCGGATGACACAGTGGGGTTGGAGATGGTATTGAGGCTTTACGGGATGAGTGCGATTAGACATGGGCATGACCTTCCTCACAGCAGCAGTGAACGAGTTCAGTGGTCTCTCCAGTCCTCTTCTACCCTGCATGAGAGGGCCTCCTCGGCCACATTTCTGTGCCCTCTCAGAGAGGACAGCCTTCTGTTCAGAGACCATGGTCACTGTGCAGGACTAGTCAGCAGCCCTGTGATTCCATTGTGTTTATGTTGAGGCTTAGCAGATGTATTAGAGGCCATGCTGGTTTTATAATTAAAGTGACATGAAATTTCATCTAAAATAATCAGGATAGCTTCCAAGGGGATTCTGTCTACAGAAAAATAATAGTACAAATCAGCCAACCTGGTTCTTGAATGGCCGGAATTAGGAGACTCTGGCTTTTACTGAGAACACCGAGTCTCAACTCATAGAAAGCACACTAATCCCCTGGGGTTTGCTAAGTGAAGGTCCAAATTGCAGGTCTGAGGTTGAGACAGACTCCTCAGGTCGTGATCTACAGGTAAGCATCATGTCATCATCAGGAAGGAAGCTTGCTAGAAATGTCAGCTCCCAAACATTCTTGTACCTGGATCAGTAGTCACAAGCCCCCCACCCAAATGTGTTTCCTGGGCACATTAAAGTGTGGGATCCTAAGACCTGTGACACAACGTTGGGTGTCCTCAGAGTGAGCCTTGGTGATGAGGTAACTAAAGACAGTACCTCCACAGCTCACAAAGAAGCAAGGTTTGTGCATGTGCATGTGTATGTGTGTATGTGTGTGCATGTTCTTGTATATGAGGTACCCTTTGTGTGTTCAGTTGCATGTGGAGGCCGGGGGACCACTTTGTCTTTTCTGAGATTTCAGTTGTTCTCAGATGACCACCAACCTTGCTTATTTATTATTATTTCTTGAGATAGAGTCTGTCACTGTCCTGAAACCCACCAGGTAGGCCAAGGGGCTGGTCAGTGAGCTCCAGGGATCTTCCTCTCTGCCTTCCTCCATGGGGGGCGGGGGGTCACTCCTATTTCTTGCTTTTTTGTGCACGTTCTGGGGATGAAGCTCAGGTCCCCACGCTTGTGCAGCAGACACCTTCCTGACTGAATGCCCTCCCCAGCCCCAGCCCCAGAGTTTCTGCTTCTTGCTTTACAGCCTCCTTCCAAAGAGCTTAGAGAAGGATGCCCCCAGGGCTGGCTGTGCCCTCCCTCAGAAGCACTAAGTCTCCAGGGTTTTCCATCTTCCGCATGCCCTCTTCTGACCCCATCTGCTTTTATCAACCCCGGGTCCTCCGAGCAGCTGCCTTCCTGTCTGGACTCTCTGAGGCAGACGCCAGTGGCTGGAGAAGGGACATCTATCTTTCTTAGCACTCTTGTTCCCAGGAGATATGAGTTGCCTGATAGATGTGTTTTGGCTGCAGCTAGTCAGGGGGCGGTGAAGGATTGTTCAAAAGTCTCAATATTTGACAACATTTTAGAAAAATTGCACCTGACCTTTAGAAAGTAAAACTTGTGCCCGGGGGATATGACTTGAGTGAAGTGTTTGACAGGAAAGCGTAAGGAGCCGAGTTCAATCCCCACTCTCTTCTTACAAAGAAGGGCGCAGTGCGCAGTGACACATACTTGTAATACCAGTGCTAAAGAGGCAGAGCAGATGGGTCCCCGGAGCTTGCTGGCCAGACAGCCTAGTCTAATGGGCAAGTTCCAGGCCCGTTGAGAGACCCTGTGTCAAAACACAAGGGGGCGACATATGAGGTCAGTATCTGAGGTTAGTTGACCTCTGGCCTCCACACTTACACTTGTGTATGTGAACACCACCCGAGGGGGTGGGGCAGAGACAGAGAGACAGAGACAGACAGAGAGAGGTACCCAGGACATAGACAGTGGGAAGGAATTGCTCAGTGATGTGTCTAAGTCTCCTGTGGCCTGCTTTGTGGAGAAGAAATGGGAGTCAAGGCTCTGGGTCCCTGACAGTGGGCTGTGGAACCGTTAGAGTTAGTGACCCCCCGTGGGTGGCAGATGGTCCTCCAGTGGTGGCTGGAGTCATATTCCGCATCCACCTGCTTTTCTGTAGTCAGGGCTTAGTACACCTGTCAAGAGAAGGCGTCTGTTTCCCTTCCTTGACGCTAACTGCAATTTGCCCCAAGTGTGGTCACACTGACTGCATTCAATAGTTTTCCCATTGCTGTGATCAAGTACTTGACAAACAACAACAACAACAACAACAAACTCTTAGGGGATGAAGGGTCTTTTCTGGCTCGTGGTTTAGGGGTACAGCCCATCGTGTCAGGGAAGACAGAAGCAGCTCTTCCATGTGGTGGCAGGTGCCCAAGGCTGCTCACTTACATTTGGATGGATTAGGAAATGGGACAGGAAATAGGGTAGGCCTATAATGTCAAGTCCTGGGGCTGGAGAGATGGCTTAGTGGTTATGAATACTGGGTGTGCTCCCAGAGGACCTGGGTTCAATTCCCAGGACCTACATGGCAGCTCATAACTGCCTCTAACTCCAGTTCCGGGGGTCCGACACCCCCACACAGACATACATGTAGGCAACACACCAAGGCACATAAAATAAAAATAAGTAAATCATTAAATAAATAAACATTAAGTCTTGTCCTCAGTGACCCATTTCCACCAGCTAGGTTCTATCTCCCACACCCTTCCCAAACAGTAGCACCTCCTAGGAATGAAATGTTCAAAACACCTGAGCCTTTGGGGGTCATCAACATCCAAACCATGAAAATGACATTACCTGACTCTTAAGGCTGGACCAGGAGAAGTCAGCCAGCATTCGCCTACCTCTCTCCGAATGCTGGAGTTCTCAGGCCCCTAGGACTGCTGGGAATGTGTTGGTACTCCAGTACAGCTACAGGTAGGCTGTCATCAGTGGGTAGCCACCTTGGTGGGTAGCCTAATGTGGCCCTCAGATAGCCACAGTGTCAGCCAATGTTCTAAGATATTGAGAGAGAGCATCTAAGTAAGAACCCTTCAGCTGGACCCCCGGAATTTCTCAAACCAGAAACTCACAAGTGAAATCAAGTATCTTTGGATGATTTATTGTAGAGTCACAGTAATCAGAATGTTCAAGAAATTGTAGTTATTGCAAGCAGGCTATATGGCCTAAAAACATCTTTTAAATAAACTTGGCTGCCTTTCATTTTGTTTAAAGTGCTTTTAAAACACCTGGGAGCAGGGAGTCAGCTGTGACAGTCAAAGAAAATACTAAAAACTGGTGGAAACACACACTAGAGACTGGAGTAAATGGGGGAAAAATACTAGCTTTTCTGCCCATGTTTTGTTGGGTAGGTGTGCACCATCATACCCAGTTGATATGGTGCCAGGAATGGAACCCCGGGCCTCGTGCATGGCAGGCAAGCATCTACCAACTGAGTTGCAGCCCAGTCTCCATGTGTATTCTTTCCATTTAATTTCCATTCTAGCTTGTAAGATAGGGTCAATTCACAAACAAGGAAACTGAAGAGTGAGGGTATTAAGGAAAGGACTTTCCATGCACCACATAGCCAGGGCTGGATTGACACACTGGGATTGTAAATGATGAAAATTAAATCATCAAATTTCCTGGAGTCAGAGTCAAAGATCTTAAGGGATCACTGGGGTCAAAGCTGGAGTATGGCACCCAGAGAATAGTTTAAAATCCACATCCCCGGGTCCTATCCCTCCTGCTTGTACAGCTGGCTAGCAAGTCTCTATAGCAAGTTTTCAGCCACCTCCAGCTGTGGCTTCTGATTTAGTTACAAGCTTCCCCATTGCAGGTGAGTACACCGCAGCCCCACAAGGGGCAGGGCTTTACTCAGTAGCGTAGAGCAGCGTCATGGGTGGGGTGCTGTGATGGGGAGGAGTTTTCTGATGCTCAGGGAGGTGCTCGGCATACCTTGCTTTGAAGAAAGTACACGGGGCCCATGGCAGTTTTGCAGTCCTGGTTCTTGGCCCACTTGGAGCCCCATTCTGCAGTAGACACATTCTGGGCTCAGGTTGGTGAGGGCTTGACTGGTCTCTATGATGGTGACTACTACACTGACAAGTATGTCCCAGGCGACTCCTAACATTCCAGGACACCGGACTGAGCAAAGCTGGCAAAGGCACCTCTTTCTTCTTGGAATTCCTAAGTACACAGGTTCTTAGCATTTAAAACCCCACCCACAGGTGAGTGCTCAGGGAAGGAAGAAGGGAAGGAAGGACAGAAGGGCATGGAGAAACAGACAGAGAGGAACTGCTTCTTTTAGACGCACAGTTGAGTTGAGTGTGAGGCCGGTCCCTTCGATGGTGGACTGCGAGGCTCCTCAGAGTGGATGTTAAGTTCAGCAGTATCGGAGCCTCCTAGTGGGCCAGCCATCCTAGGAGGCTCTCAGCTCACAGTCCTTGTGTGATCACTGCTGAAAATGTGCATGAAAAATACAGACGGACCATGATCATGTGACACTCAGGTTCGGGATACAAATTGAGGTTGTGAGGTTCCCAGTTTGGCTAGGACCTGGTTCTTGGATGACTGTTTTTTGGTTTTTTTTTTTTTGCCTACGACAGAGGGAATTTCTGGACTAAAGCAGGGATGGCTGTGGGAAGACTAAGGCTGCTAGGTACCCTAAAATCCCTAGAGGATCACGAAGCTGCCCTCCTCATCTTCTAGGGGCCACCCCACGCTCCCCATCTTGGTCCACAGTACCCCAGACTGGAAGCTTGGACTGGACCTCAGCCACTCCCACCACCCACCTGCATGCCCTCCCACGTGTCCTCTGGGCCACTTTGCAGACGTCTCTGACTGGGGCAGTTGTGTACCCCTGAGCAGATCAGATCCTCTTGCCTTTATTCCTCTGCTCTTCTCCGAGTCCTGTGCATCGTGTTGCCAGGGGCACCACTTTGAGTGGCTCTTCCCATCCTGTTAGCTCAGGCTCAAAATTTCTCAGCTTGGCAGAGGAAGACGGGAACCTCCTGACGCCCTGGCTCCCAGCCATCATGCCTGAAACCATTTCCGAATGAGGTTTAGGTGGAGGTGGGGCTGAAGAGGCTGGACAGAGGCTAATGGCTGAAATTTGAAAAAGTAAATTCATATTTCCCGTCTCCCTCACTTCCACCATTTCCCCTTTAACGGTTGCTTTTGGTTGTCCAACTAATGAAGACGTAGCCCAGGCTGGGTAGTGAGGTGGGCTACCATGGCAGGAGCGGGTTCTCAGAGGGTGAAAAGATGAAGATGAAAGATGCCTAGAGCTAGTCCCTTAGCGGACCCAAACATCCCTCGCTTCATCTCTTCCTTCCTCTGCCCCCTAGTGGAGGGAGTGGCAGCAGCATGGCCTCATCTGGGCAGCCAGAGGGAGGGCAGGACACTTCCTGTCCCCTCCTGGGTAGGTCACGGGGAGCCTGCTGAGTCTCCACTTCTGTCTCTGAGCCATTTTGTTCTCAGACAGCGTGCTGTTGGCCTGGCTGTGACCCTGCGTGAGCCATTGTGAGACACTTGAGCTTTCAGCTCACGTTAGGAGCCTGAGTTCTTAGAGTCTTTGTAAAACAGTTTCAAAGCTGTTTCCTTACCCGGAGAATGAGTCTTTGCTGCCAGGGCAGGGACAGAGGATCCTACAGTCTCAGTGTTTCTTTGTCTTTCTCCAGTTGGAACTGGCTGAGGACCATCACTGGGGGCCATTTCTCCCCTTCCCAGAAGTCTGGAAGATTCCCCTAAGGGCGTGCAGAAGTGGCTTCCCAGGGTCTGTCCCCAGCAGCGGAATGCTCAGCTTTCATGTCCTTTTCTTTGTTTTCTTTCAGTTTTACAGAGTTTTTGGATCCATTCCAGAGAGTCATCCAGCCAGAGGAGATCTGGCTCTATAAAAACCCTTTGGTGCAGTCAGACAACATACCTACGCGCCTCATGTTTGTAAGTACGGTGATCTGGTGGCTGGTGCGTTCACCATCCCAGCTACAGACCCAATGGGCTTTGAGCCTTGCTGTTCCAACCCCCGTTGAAGACAGTAGTCAGCTTTAAATAAAGAGCAAAGCAGCCCATCCAGTTAAAACTCGCTTCTAGATCATGACGGGCGCTGATTGCTCACTTGAGAAACTGTGATTATCTAAGGTTTTGGAAAGAGAGGGGGACTTGCTTTCCTGAGTTGTGTTGAGTGTTTCCACATAGTGACAGTGTAGTAAAGACAGATTGGAAGCTATGACAAGAATTCCCTGTCCATTTTTTCCAGGATAACCTAAAAATCACTGTAGAGAGCTTTGCTAACCACTCCTCTAGTTTGGGCTGAGTGGTTATTGATCACTGACAAGATTGCCCTGTGGTGGGCTGGGAAGTGTCTCATTAGGTAAAGTACTTGCCACGTGTGAGGGCAGGAGATCGGATCCCCCCAACTCATGTAATTGCTAAGTGGGTGTGGTGGCCAGCCTGTAATCCCAGCACATGGAAGGCAGGCATGAAAGCTGGACTAGGCAAATCAGTGTGCTCTAGGTTCAAGTATGAGACTTGCCTCAATATATAAGGTGGAGCGCCATTGAGGAAGACATCAACTTCAACTAGAGACCTCTGTACATGCTATATACACACATACCTGTGCCCACACACATGCCAACACAAATACACACGTGTACACCATACACCCAGACACAAGTGGAAAAAAAAAAGCTACCCCATAGCCTAACTACTAGATGTTGTCTGTGTCTCTCTCCTAGAATGAATGAGGAAACACCCAAGCAGCTGGTGGATATAGTGGGATTGTTTTTACCTCCTTCTCTTACCATGTGGCAATTACAGCCTTTGACCTTTCCCTCCCTGTGTGCCAGTACCTATGGAAAGGCTACCTCATATAGTCCCAGTCTATGTCAGAGATGAAAGGGTCATTACTATCCACAGCCTGCAGGGTCAGAAATGCTTCCAGAGAGATGAGGGGACTTTCCTGAAGCCACATGGCTGGTGAGTGACAGCGTCTGATCTGAGGTCAGCTGTCCACCCCGAGACTGCCTTGGATGTTCCAGAGCATTGGGAACTCCTTACTGATGCTCAGTCACTCTTGGAGCATTGCCAGTGAGCTATTCTGTAGCAAAGGAAGCAGTCACATGCTCCCTCCACTGGAAACAATAACAAAACTTTCAGATGGGCTGCCTTGCAGCTTGAAGGTGATTCCTGTTGACCCACCATGATGCTTGTGCTTCTGGGGACTACAGTGACTATTCCAGAACATTCACAATACACATGGGACTGTTTGAAAGAAATCCCTTTATTTCACAGAGGAAAGCTTTTTAAGTAACTATGGTTGGAAAAAGATATTCATATCTGCAAATGGAAATGTCTTCTATACTGCATGAACATTCAGGTGTTATTACAGTTGCTTTTAATAATTACTTTTCAGCTTGGAAAATGAAATCAATTTCTGTAAATCTTAGGCAAAGTGAACTATTAAGGTCGGTTGGCAGTAGGGCATGACAGATACTCACATATTACAATAAGATCCTTTTCCAATTCTATCCTAACTCAATAAATCCCAGATATGAAGGAACCAGTGTGTGGCTAATGACTTCACAGCACAATTAGGGGAAAACATCTGTTTATCACTCAGACCCATTCTTCCCAGGGTTTTGCATTTCATGTGCCGTAAAATGCAATTTGGAGCTGAATGTTCATACGGGACATAGAGAGAAATTCGCGGCTCTGGCCTAGATTTATGAACAATGGATTGTTTTGAAGAGCGGATGAAGATGCCACAAAGATTCTTTCTAGAGACACAAGGGGGTGAAACAATTTGTACATGGCCAGTGGTTTGGATGAGATGCAAACAGGTCATTCTGTGCCGTGATTTTTGAAGAATAGACGTGTATTTGGCTCCATGCACTGACTCGCTCTCTAACCTTATAGTGAAACCAGTTCCATCTTTTACTTTGCTAATAGTGGTTGATGGAGCACATACATCTGGCCACCAGATTCAATGCAGTCCACAAGAGCAGCAGGAGAGCAGAAGCGCCATTTAAAATACCTGCCACTCAAGGGTGGAAAATCTTTTGTCATTCTGTAATTAGATTTGTTCAACTAGATTTTATTAAGAACTTAATGTGAGCTATTGTTTGCCAACTTTGGGTCCTGGGAAACTTTCCCAGTGACTGCAGAAGAACGTTGAGTGGCGCATATAGTCTCCCAGATGTCTAATCTAGATCGGTTTCTCTTGGAGGCACATTTGTCAAGTGTGTGTGTGTGTGTGTGTGTGTGTGTGTGTGTGCGCGCACACGTGTGTATGTGCATGCATACATGCACACATGCCATGGTGTGCCTGTCGTAGTCAGAGAACAGCTTGTGAGAGTTGGTCCTCTCCTTGGTCTGTGTGGGTTCCCGTGATGGAATGCAGGGGGTAGCGGTTTGGCAGAAAGTACCTTTGCTGGCCTGTCTGCCTCACCGGCCTAAATTGCATTCTTTCATTCATAAAATCTTGGCTCTTTCATGTAGGTTGGAATGTTTTCATCTGAAGGTGAATTTTCCAACTTTCTAACTAAAATGTTTTTCGAGTAACTAGTGGTCCCAAGTCATGAGTCATGAGTGTGCATATGTGTACATGCATGCATGCATGTGTGTTTGTGTGTGTCAAAATCCCTTGGTCAAATGTAACCAGAAAAACAATATAGTGAAAGTTTGGTGACTTTTGGTCAAGTGTGATCAAAGGGTTAAGTGGTACTGACATCTTCAGAAAAGGCTCAGCTCACGTTTTATCTGCCTGTGGCTCCTACAATGCAGGTAGTGGGTCTGGGTATGGCGGGACTGTTTGATGCCAAGATCGTGTTTTCCCATGATGACCAGAGAGACAGACCAAGGATTCTTTTAGAAACACTGAGTCTTGACTTAGCATTTCTCCATCATCCCCCAAGCACTCAATCCCCCGCCAGAGGCTGTGCTGTTATTCAGAAGAGGTCACGAGTCCTTGCTGAGTGTGTGGGTTTATCAGAGCATGATCAAACACCTGCTGTTGGTGTAGGGAATGCCAGTTGGTCATGAATGTGACTTAGTATACCCTCTGTTGATGTCATGTTGTGCATTCAGGGCATACTTGCCAAGAACGTGCTGTAGGTAGGGGAGCCCATAAGGTCAGGTCAGGCATGGACTATACCCTCAGGGATCCTGCTATACCCTGATATAAAACAGGATCTGGAAAGGTCAGAGGGGAGATTCTATGGAGCTTCTTCACCTTCATCATCATCATCATCATCATCATCATCATCATCATCTTCACCACATCTTCCTCACCACCATCCTCATCACTGTCATCACCATCATCACCATCATCTGTCACCATCCTTGTCACTACCACCATCATGAGCTACCACAGTGGCTCTTGAGGTGTCTTGAGGACAGTGCTTGTGCTCAACACATAATGAGCGGCATCTCAGTTGATGCTTCTCAGAATCTCTGATGGCACCACTTTTCATCAGCTCAGTAATCTGAGGATGAAAAACCAAACAACTGTACCAAGGTCTTACAACTGTTAGAAGCTAGACCAGACCCTCTCAGAACACTGAGAAGCCCTTAGGCTCTGAGGCCACCTTTTGGACTTGGGGGAGGTGGAGAGGTGGTTCCAGCATGTGACACACAGAAAATGCAGACATAAAAGCTCCAAAGTGGGAGAACAGGGCCACAGAGACCCACTGAGTCAGAGTTTATTGGGGAGTACCTACCGGGTGAACTGAGTCAGAGTTTATGGGGGTGAGTATCTATAGAGTGAGGGCCCAGATAAGGCAGGGTGCAGCCAGCTGGTGGACGCCTTCAGATTAATGATTATTATTGTTGTTCCTCACTACCCAGGCAGTGATGAAATACCTGCCGTGAGCCAAGCCCAGGGCTGAGCAGTAGGGATGCAGAGCTGAATACGATGTGGCTTCTAGTCTTGGGAGGCACAGACCCAAATGTCAGCTGGGCAGTTCAGCACTGCTGGAAAACCTTTGAAGACCGGTTTAGACTTAAAAGGGAAACTGAGATAGAGTTCTGCAGATTTTTCCCTTGTCTTTCAAGGAAACGTCCAACTCATTTTCTTTGTCTCTTGTGGTTATGGCCAGAGATCACCTGATTTCATCTCCCAGAATCTTCCTGTCACTGTGATGATTTGCTAGGAGGCTGTACTATTCTGGGATGCTTTTAAGGAAAATGGGAACTAGTCAGTTCCGGGAGAGGACGGAAGGAGAAGACAGACTTTGCTGGTGATAGACAGTTTAATTTGTAGTCTCTTTTTAAGTCTTTGATGGCCCTTTCTTTGGTGACAGGTTGCTATTGTTTACCCAAAGTGGGGCCTTTGCTGGGTGTCTGCGTGTGTTGGAGTTGTCTTTAAAATCGCTTCACTGACCACTTTTACGTAAGGTGCCAGAGCTGCAGGCACTTTGGCCCTGTGCTGTGACACAAGTGAGCCTTGGTGGCCGCCTCCCAGGCTGGAATCTTGACATGAGAATGCTTCCAACTGGACTCCTTCAGTTGCTGAAGTTTCCTGCTGTGGCTGCCTCCGCCCTCTGCAGAGAGGCTGCTCTAAGCTGTGTCCTTTCCTAGACATGTCTGGGACAGTCTGGTGCTTTGCAGCAGTGCTGAGGCAGTTTCTAGATGGAGTAGAATCTGGACACTGAGGGCACTTCCTACACGGGGTTCACTGGTGGGTACACAAGGTGGGAACCCACTTGGAGACAGTGGTCATGTCGTACTTGGGCAAGATTCATGGGAACCTCTGTTTTTTATTGTTTCCAGCCTTCTTCCTTTGCCCAGGATTCTCTACTTAGGTCATGTGGGTTCGTGTGGAGCACACTTTAGTCCCATATGATATCCCGGTACTTAGTGGGTATATTCTGAGTACATGTTAACATTCATTTTGGGATATGGTGAAACATCATGCAACAGACAGGGGGAGGGAATGGTAAATATAAATATATCTCTGCTCTGTCTTGGGCTCTTTGCTTTGTAGCTTTGGACATGTGGCTTTCTAAACTACAAAACCCCCAGTGACATACTTCTTCCAGCACACCTCCTAAATCTTCATAGATGTTGCTACCAACTGGGGACAAGTGTTCAAATGCTTGAGACTACATAGGACAGTGCTTCTCAACCTGTAGGTCATGGACCATTGGAAATCACACATTTCTGAAGTCTTAGGAACCCCCAACCATAAATTTATTTTTATTGTTGCTTCATAACTGTAATTTTGCTCAGTGTCTCAGTTCCTAAGATCATCAGAAACATGTGTTTTCCAATGGTCATGACCCACAAGTTGAGAACTGCTGATGTAGGTCATTTCTCCAAACCACCATACATGGCCAGGACAAAGACATGAGACTGGTGTCCCCAGTGTTGTTGGGACATAGGAGAGATCACACCCTGCCGTTGTCCACAGATACTTTGGTTGGGAGATGGAGCTGGGCACTGTCAGATTGCAGCCCTTTTCTGGAGCTCTTGAGGTGAGGAAACTGAGCTGTCCCCACCCCCCACCCCAGGCTTAGTACTGGCTCGGTAAGCAGGCGATTGGTGGTCATGAGAATGACCCCAAACAGCACCTACTTAGGAAAGTTGCAGAGTGCGTACAATGAAGGCTGGTCTTGGCAGAGGCAGAGGGGAGGGAGACCTAGCTAAAAACAAGAGGTCTGTGTCAGGGGATGATGCTGAAAGAAAGTCCTTTGCCACCAGGCCCTGGTGACTCCCTAGCTCTCCTTCCTGGCCGTGAGACTGCATGGTTCTTACCTGATGCCCTATCTCCTATGTGGGCTAAAATGGCCTACTCTAAAACCTCTTTCACCAGCCTTAGGGCCTCATGGGAAAGCCTTTCCCACTCATAGTTCATTTGAAATTTTATTTCTGCCTACACATGGGAGCATGTAGGATTGTCTCTTAACGCTTTCTTCTGTTCAGTGTTTGTTATTCTGTTGAGGCTTGACTTGGTGATGTTGTCCTTTCAGGTAACTGTTTCGTGAGTTGTTCTCTCCTCTTAGGGAGCATGTGGAATGAACTATACCTAGAGCTTTAAGGGATGGAAACAACTAGGCTGCTGAGGTTGGAGACGAAAAGGATTCTTGAGCCTTGACTGTGGTCTTGGCTGTTAGAAGGTGATACTCTGGACATCAGGATCTGAAGGTGAAGATGTGTTACTCAATCAACAGCATCAGGATTGTTTGGGATGCTTCTTAAAAAATATGACCCTCGGTTCCCAGACTGATCGTACAAGTATGCCAGCATGCCTGCAAGCCCTGAAGTTACTAAGATAGGAGCAGTTGACTTCCAGGCTCCATCAGTTATTTTCAAATAACCCATGGCATCCAGAAACACAACTAATAAGGGGACAACCCTAACCAGTTACTACCTCTCATGGTCACAAAGACATGATGGCAAATAAGAAGGAAGACTGTCTGATGTCTCATAAGCCATCTCTGAAGGCAGACGTGCCCAAAATAATGGCCTGAAATGGGAAGAGGCTGTTTTGAAAGGTCATGGTCATTTGCACAAATTCCAGCCATGACTTTGTCCCATCGGGAAGCCCCTCTGTGAAAAGTGACGGTCTCATCTGAGCACACTGAAGAATTCCTAAGTGGGAACATAAGGGGTCCATAGTTCCCACCCCCTTCCCATCACTTACTGATTGATGCAATGTTCGGTCCATCCAGACACTGTTGTCCTGAGATGTTACCCATGAAGAGTTAAGTAAATACCTTTCCTCCTGGTGGCAGCGGTATTTAAAGAAACTCTATATTGGAGGCAGAAAACTGGCTTAAGAAGACCAGCCTCGGGCTGAAGAGATGGCTCACCGTTAAAGGCTAGGCTTATAACCAAAACTATAAGAAGATCAGCTTTGTAGCTTAGAAGCTGTGTGACCCCAGGCCCGTCACTGAACCCGAGAAGTTGTCTCAGAGCCGTCATGAGTCTAATACAGTTCCTAATACAACCTCCTGGGGTGCTTTAGGATGCGTGTGACTGCATGTGGGCCTCACCAGCTTCATTCCAATGTGTGTTTGGGTAGATGGTACCTGAGGTACTTTTCCTGTGGCCATAACCAAATACCTGACAAGAAGCTACTTAAGGAAACACAGATTTATTTTGGCTTACAGTTTGAGGGGATATAGTCCATGATGGTGGGGAAGTCATGCCAGTGGAGGCAGGAAGTGGCTGGTCATGTTGCATCTGAGGCAGGAAGCAGTGAGATGAGTGCTGGTATTCAGCCTCTTTCTCTTTGTCATTCTGTCTGGGATCCTACCCACGGAATAGTACTGCTCACAGTTGGGTTGTGTCTTCCTACATGGATGAACCCAATCTAGAAACTCCCTTATAAACATATCCAGGGGTTTGAACTCCAGTTGATTCTATATCTTACGATGTTGGGAGGAAGAATTTGAATGAAAGGACTCACTTCTAACCTAAAAGCAAGAAGAACTCCAAAAGGGGACGAGCTGATTGACTGTCATTAAGAAGGCCTACCCTTTCATGTTTCTAGGGAAGTGGAACCAGAGCCTGCAGTCATGCTCCTCAAACACACAAGGCGGGGAGAAGGGGGTGTTCCAGGGTTTCCTGGTGCTGATGAACTATCATAATGCTACACTGTTCTTTACTCTTTAAAAAGCTTCCACTTTAAATGTGGCTCCGAGCAATTACAAATCAATTAGAACCTGCAATCAGACCTCTAGTTTCCCAAGCCTGTGTTTTCGTTCCAGATAGACAAATTGCCCTTCTTTGTTTAAGGTCAGTTCAGTAAGGTCATTTGACTAGCGAGTTGAAGTTAACTGGGACTAATTAAGAATTGCCACATCTGAAGCAAATCAGAGTCCTCATGAGGGATTATTTGTTGTCTCTTCCAGGCAATTTCTTTCCTCACACCCTTGGCTGTTATTTGTGTGGTGAAAATTATCCGGCGGACAGACAAGACTGAAATTAAGGAAGCCTTCCTGGGTAGAGTATTCACAGTTCTTGCTTTAGGGGCTGGGAATGATCTTAATTAGATAATCACATTAAAAAAAAAACCTCATTTACACCCAACTGATTTTTTTTCCCTTTGGTCAAAATTAAACTCTGGGAAAATAAGACAAGATAAGCTTAAAAGGTTCTAAGTCAATGTGAAGTAAAGGGCACTCACAAGTGGACATTCTCAGAAAGTGCCCAGTGTGCCTGCGTGTGCATGGATCACACGCACGCATGCACAGAGAGAGAGGGAGAGAGGGAGAGAGGAGAGAGAGAGCGAGAGAGAGCGAGAGAGAGCGAGAGAGAGCGAGAGAG
>CABHPR010146299.1:53705-67267 GCA_902168415.1 Peromyscus melanophrys
CGAGAGAGAGCGAGAGAGAGCGAGAGAGAGCGAGAGAGAGCGAGAGATTTTCCTGCCTGGCCCACGGTCAGGATAAATCTCTTTCACCTGTCAGTCCCACAGCCGCTCAGACCCAACCAAGTAAACACAGAGACTTATATTGCTTACAAACTGTATGGCCGTGGCAGGCTTCTTGCTAACTGTTCTTATATCTTAAATTAATCCATATCTATAAATCTATACCTTGCCACATGGCTCATGGCTTACCGGCATCTTTACATGCTGCTTGTCCTGGCGATGGCTGGCAGTAACTCCTTCCACCTTCCTGCTCTTTTAATTCTCTCTGTTAGTCCCGCCTATACTTCCTGCCTAGCCACTGGCCAATCAGTGTTTTATTAGCAACACATTTGCCATACAGAACATCCCACAGCAGATATGAATCAGTCAATCCTACTGGGGTGTTCTAGCAACCAAGGTAATTTAACCTGTGTCTAAATCTCTAGCTTTTTAATCCTCAGGAGAACTAAATTGGATATGTATATACTTTAAATAAATTATCTAGACCTTCATCCCCAAGCTTGAGTTTAGTATATTCTATGGACTTGCCATCCTCTGGGGTGGTAAGTCTGGAAACTGAGGTTCCTCACTAAGGGATGTGTTTGCTAATTACTGGGCTTATGGAGAGGAAAATGCAGCATGACACTCCTCTCTTTTCTTAGTGAGGGAGTATGAATGAGGCAGAGTGTGTGTCTAAAGGAGGAAGAATAGAGGCCATTTTTACGTAACCAAGCTTTAGTTGAGTCTGTCTAGTTGAAAAGAATAATGTTAAGTTTCCTTTTCTAATGAGCTCGAGTAAATAATGGGTTTAAAGACAGAGCTAAAATAAGCAATCTTATCAACTCCAAGCAAAGGGGGGCTAACACAGCAGTCCCCCGTGGGGCTGTAGTGGGGGAAGAGCTATACTGTCAGGATCTCACAACCTGCTCTGTCTCAACTATAACTATGCCCTCCTTCATCTCCCCCACTTCCTGTCTCCTCCCCAGCCTGGACTTGGTTTCTTTTGCCCCATACCTTTGCTTCCTGTGGGCCGTGGGCTCACAGTGGTGTTGCTTTCTCCCTGCATGTCTGACTGTTCAGCCGTGGTGCCCCCCCCCCCCCGCCCCCATGCTCACTCTGTTCCTTGGTCCCAGGCTCCTAGATGGAGACTTTGACTCACTTGTTTCTCCAGGCTGAAAGCAAAGCAGTCCTGACTCTGGCCAGCCTGCAGTTACAGGCTCTCTCTGTCAGGACAGGTGTATGCTCCAGGCTGCTAACCTGTAGACTGAGAGTTTGGTCACATGACCTTGGTCTCTTTAGTTGTGATGACAGAAAGTTTTAAGTGTTTTCATGGGGCGTGGGGGCATTGGTACCTTACCATACCTGGCTTTAGTGGCAGGGCAGTATTTGGATGGCTATTACTGTGGTTCCTTAGTGCATTCTATTGGGCACCCTCTGTGTTGGTTTGGGAATCCCTTCACCTCATGTTATGTTGTAGCTGATCCCTCACATAGAGCCCCAAGGTAAATGACAGTGGGTAGGAATGGCTGTCACTGTTGTGGCTATAGTTTACTGCTGGCTGTGGAGCTGTGTTCCTGTGATGTCTCTAAGCAGCCCTGACTACCTCCTCTAGACATTTTCATTCCCAGCTAAATCTCCCTTAGGGTGATGCTTCAGAATTGAGCACCATACTCTGCCTCCTATACGGTAACTAAAAAGGAATTATTGGCTGTTCTGTTTGCCTAAATCGATGAGTTCCTGTCCAGAAAATGACGAAAAGCCAGCAGTGTGCACAGAGGTTGCAAATAACCCGTGCTTTCAGGAAAGGTTGGAGGCAGGAAGGGCGACCTTATACATCAAAGTCGGGAAACGAGGTGGTTTCGAATCAAGCCTGGAATTCAGAACTCTCTCAGGGAGGGGAGGTTAGTTGTCCTTCCGTAATGAGGATATTTAGAAGATTTTAACCCAGGCACTTACACCCAAGCCCCAAGTGTTCCCCACTGCTACATACAGACAAGAATGGCAGTGTTTTCCCTGTGCAGCGTCTAGCTTGCAGGCATTCAGGCTATAGAATAACCAGGAACTCTGATATGGAAAGACTGGCATACTGGGCTGCCTAAAACTACAAAAATAACAGCAAAAGCTCTCAAGTCCTCTGGCATACCCCCCAAACTCATAGTACCCTCAGAACCAGCCCCAAGCAAACCAAGCTGTAGGATATGCCACTTTGAATTTCTTTATCAGCCAGTCTTGTTTGTGTTTCTGATCCATCAGTCAAAATGGTGCTGTCAGATGCTGTAAAAAATACCACATGAGCTAGACCTGTGGGGCACTTGGTAGTCAGCAAGTATTCTTGCCTGGGGCCGTGTGTTCTCCTGACTTTCCGGGCACCAAGGATCTGATCAGAGCCCAGCCTTCGTTCTAGAGAATGAGGGACATTGGAAGAGATACCTCATGAAAGGTCCCTGCATCAGTACCCTGTCATTTTGCTGCCCTCCCATCAGTACCCTGTCAAACTGTGTCACTCAGATAAAAACTCATCAGTCCCATGTAATTCCAGAATGCTGAAGCAACTCCCACACTCCCAAATGTCATCACTCTAGCTTCCCATCCCTCTTTCAGGCATTTGGATCACACAGTGCATTTGCTGGTGTTTTCTAGCTCACTTACTTCAAGCCTTTGGAAAGACTGTACTGTCTACAAGTCCACTCAGCCCCGAGTGTTTATGGGGTGTGTTGGGCTCTGGATCAATGGAGCTGTATATGAAGTCCACTAAGATTGATGTGGGACGATGAGAGATCAGCCAGTGATGCTTGCTCACAGATGGCTTCTCCGAACTGAGGCCGTGCTCCTAGGATAAGAAGGCGTGGCGCTCCCCTAGAAAGCACAGCAGGGCCAGCGCTAACAGGGAAAAGCCCACCACTGTCATGTCCATGCTAGCTCACAGTTGGTTCACTGTCAGGACTCTGGGAGAACTCAGCCAGGACAGCCTAGGGGTTTTTAATCTCTTCTGCAGAAGAGACCTCTCACCTCTGCTCTGAGCTTGTGAAAGAGAAAGAAGCTGGAAAGCATTTCCAACAGGAAAGATCTGTATGTAAAGACTGTAGTCACTGGACCTTCTCATGTTCTCCGCACTCAGAGCCAGCCTATACCCCGGGTTGCTCGTTTGACGTTTTGATGGCAGTACTGTGGTACTGACTCATGTCCAGCTCTCCAACAGGGACCTGTCCCTTTTCCCACTCCATTCATGTATGGCCAGGAATACTTCATCTCCACTCAGGTGTTCAGTTTCTCCTTTTCATCTCAACCCTCCCCATTCTTTCTGTTTCTTGCAACCTGCTAAAAGTGGGTGGCTTTGTCTCCATCTCAGTAGCGTGTGCCCTGGTGGCTGGGATGGCTATGCCACAGCACTTTCTGCATGTAGAGTGACTCATCTGTCTCCCTTGATGATAACGAATCCCTTGATGAAGGGCCTTCCCGAAAATGTCCCTCCACTGCGCTCATCTTACACAAATCTCTGCGGGTATCAAGGAGTTAACATTTGCCAAAGAGAAAGGGTAGCTCACGTGTTTTATTACTCAACAGAGCAGAAGAGCGCCTCCCTGAGTTTCTGTTGCTAACGTAAGACAGTTGACCTTCATCACACTGGCGTTGATGACTGTGCCCTTCAGCCCTCTTAACAAGCTGTAGGAGGGCAGGGCACGGTTTGTGTAGGAAAGGGTGTTGATTCCCCTTCTGTTTGGTCTGCCCCGATCTAACAGGTTTTCAGGCTGCTGGGAGAAGGTCCCTGGGCTGTATATTTTAAACTGATATATTCTAGAAGTTCTTGCTGGTTTAGATGACAAAAGTTACCTCCTGGACTCTCTGCGCTCTTGGAAACAGTGATGGACAGCTGTTGGCAGGTGATGGGTCAGGGATGACAGAGGCCTAGCAAGGCTGTCCTGCTCTTCAGAAGGAGTCTGGCAGCTGCTCTGATTCGAATTATGTCTGGGGAAATTGCCAGGAGGCAATAAAAAAAGTTATGTCTTGCTACGAGTAAAAGAAATTCTACATGCTGTTGTTGTATTAAATCTGTTTATATCAGGCTAGAAAGTGATGGATGGGCTTGTTTGTGAAGCTGAAAATTCTGGTCAAGAAGGAAAGATTTCACGTCATAGGAATTTGGCATTTTATGGGACAACCTCCATAGTTCCACCCCAATTATATTTTTCCCTAGCAACAAAGCTCCATCATGTTCCAAAAGTATTATTTAACAACTCTGTGATCATAAACTAAGTGCGATTAGAGGTGGTGATGATGATGATGATGATAGTTGTGATGGTAATGATAGTGATGGCTGATGGTCACAGTGATGGTGATGGGTGATGATAGTGGTGCTGGTGATAATGGTGGTGATGGTAGTGGTGATGATGGTATGTTGATGGTGCTGGTGATGATGGTGGTGATGGTAGTGGTGATGATGGTATGTTGATGGTGCTGGTGATAATGATGGTGATGGTAGTGGTGATGATGGTATGTTGATGGTGCTGGTGATAATGGTGGTGATGGTGATGATGATGGTGGTGGTTCGAGTGATGATAACTTTTTAATGTGAGACCCAACTCTTTTTTCTGTCTGTTGGTTTTGTTTTGTAGCGGTGTCCTTGGCTCTTGCTTTGAATGGAGTCTGCACAAACACTATTAAATTAATAGTGGGAAGGTAAGTCTCAAGAAGAAACAAATGGTGCCTTATACTACCAAGTTCATCTCTATGGGAACCATGGCCAGAGGACACTGGGTAGGACAGATTCCACAGTGTCTGATTTTCCCTTAAATTGTTGCCCTTCTGAGATTTCTGGCCTTCAGTACAGAGCTTTTCTTTCTTTTGAATGATGAACTCATTATTTTAGGGAATTCACTAGTAAGAAAGTGTCCACTGGCTGACCACACTTTCTTTTGGCCAAAGCCTGCCCTTGGCATTTCCAGAGCACTCCACTGCTGTCCCAGCACCTGGCCAGGCTTATATACTTGTCAGTTTTGGCCTTTAACAAATTAATAAGATCACTTCTGAATTGTTTTCTTTGGGAGGAGATGTATGGGTTGGCATTTCAGATCTGGCTTTATGACACACTTCTCTTACTGCTCCTGAGAAATGATTTCTAGTGCCCATTTGCTTTCCCTGTCCTCTGGCTGCTCTGGTAGAGAGTTGGTCTCTGTAGTGATGAGAAGCCCCACGGCCTCTCAATACTACAGCTCACTGGGGCTCTAACTACTAGCTCCTGGCCTTGAACAAATGAGATTCCATTTACAACCTCAGCATTTATAGATTATTGGCATGGTATGGGTGCTAAGCTAGGCATCAAGGGGTGGAAGATGGGTAAATCTGGGCTAATAAAGACACTGTACTAGGATGTCCTTCCAGATCCCTCCATGCTTAACATGCACTTGGGACCCAGATAAAGTGCTGGTTCTAGGGGCTCACCCCCTGAGGTTCTGGTTGAGTGGACAACCACACTGGAGAAACACTGGTCGGATCTGGAAAAGACAGCACAAGAGCAGGGCTGATAGATCATAGAAGCATCTTACCTAGATCCCAGAGCTAGGAGGTTCAGTGTATGAGTCTGTATGTGATAACAATGACCCAGTGTGCAATGTCAAAGGGAGGTGTGCTCGCAGTATTAGTAAGCCTACCCATGTTATATGCACAGAAATATTAGTTGAGTTGCTACAGAGTAGCGGGTTGGCACATATCCACACTAGAATCCTTACTTGAGTAGAGCATTCAAACACGGTCAAATGTTGAGCACAGGATTCGATTCTAAGGCTCCCAGCTTGTGTTTGCCACATACTGCTCATGAGTGATCTTGGCAGGAGTGTCATCTCCTTCAGACCCCTGACCCTGCCTCTAGGATTGTCGTAGGCTTTATATGGCATGGTGAATGTGCAGTGCCTGGCACTACATCTACGCTCAGGAATAAGTTAATATTAGCTGTGGTTGCTCTGGAAGGTGTAGCAGGAGTCTTAAAAGTTCTTATTAATAAAATCAAACCCGAGCCAGGTATTGGGGTAAATGCTGGAAGGTCAGAGAGACAGAACAAGCCACAGCTATCTCACCTTGCCGGATCCTCAGCTGGTCTTGCTTCCTCAGACTGGAAGCCTCTCAGTCCTCATCCAAAATGGGTCTCAGCTGAACTGCTGCTAGAAGCCTGAATGCTTAACCAGGCCAAATGCCTCTCCAGGGCAAATGCCTCTAGTTTCTGGTCCTCACGCCTTATATACCTTTCTGCTTTCTACCACCACTCCCTGGGATTAAAGGCTTGCTTTCTGGGATTAAAGGCTGTGTCACCATGCTTGGCCATTTCCAATGTGGCCTTGAACTCACAGAGATCTAGAGGGATTTCTGTCTCTGGAATGCTAGGATTAAAGGCGTATGCTACCACTACCTAACCTCTATGTTTAATAGTGTGGCTGTCCTGTTCTCTGACCCCAGATAAGTTTATTAGCATACACAATAGTTTGGGGAACACAATACCCCCACATTTCCTCTCTTTTTGTCTAAAATTAAAAAAGCTTATAACTAATACAAGAAAAATTATATCCAATAAGTATATACAATACATATAGTCAAGATTACATTAACGATGTCTAGTCCATTATGTTAACAATGTCAAGTCCGGTAATATTTGATAAACTCAAAAAAATTTCATTACTTATCTTATTTAAAACAAGTAGTTCCTTTTTAAAAGTAGATTCCATAATCTCCCTTTTTATCTTATCATATCCATAGGAAGGCATGGCTTCAGGACCAGAGTCACCCTTCTTTCCTCTAGAGATTGCTGCCCCCTTCCTGCTTTAAGCCAGAGACAGCAGCCTGGGTCACTGAACTCCTCATACTGTGTGGCTGAGTTTTCAAGTTTCCCAGTCAGGTTGAGGGCTACTGCTTGAGGAAAGGCAACTGACCACCAAAACATGGCATGTAGGGATGTCATGTCCTGGACTCTCAGAGACTGGGGGCAAGGCCTAGCTTGGTAGAGCAGTAAATCAAGAGAGGTAGTCCCTTCTCCTCTGCTGATACCGGGCTTAGTATCCAGGAAGTCCCACTACTTAATGCTCAAGACCTCACCTTTGGTCAGGTATTGATTTCTCCCTTTTACAGATAAAGAAATGAGACTGGGGAAGGCTAAGATCTCCCTAAGGCTACACAACTAGCTCCAGTTGAGATCTTTCTGACCCCAAAGCCTGAGTATTTCCCCAGCAACTGTATTCAGGAGGCTCTGGAGAAACTCCTGTGGTTGTTGACAGAGGGGACTTGCAGAAGGGCGGGGGCTGTGGGGAGGAGGGATCAGCTTGGGGCTCATTGTGATGGCAGCGTTGTATATTGAAAATGTCCATGGTGTCTTTTGTAGACCTCGCCCCGATTTCTTTTACCGCTGCTTTCCAGATGGGGTGATGAATTCAGAGATGCACTGTACAGGGGACCCTGACCTGGTGTCCGAGGGCCGCAAAAGCTTCCCCAGCATCCATTCCTCGTGTAAGTTCAAGGCGAGGACGCTTGTTCTCCTGCTCACTTGTGGGGGGCATTAAGTGAAAAGAACAGTTTTGGTGCCTGAATGTTGGCGTGGTGCAGTTTTCCTCACTGTGGGGTGGATGAAAAATAATGTTCCAGGGGAGGTCATGCGAGCTGGCAGCCAAGGCTCCAGACTTCACATAGTGTTGTGTATGTTGCTTTTGTGAGCTTGGAAGAATGTGGCTTCCCTGGATGGTATGACTCAAGAATTTGACAGTGCAAAGGGAACTTACCAAGCTCCTTGACACTGATGTTCAATTCAGCTTCATGTCTATAGTCTTTTGTCAAGTTATGATATTGTGTGTGTGAACAAATATGTAACATTTATGCATATACATAATGCATATGAAAGTGTGTATGCTCACACACACCTCAATATATTGCAGATGCCGGAGCCTAGATTAGCCTTACACACAGACTAGCCTGAAGCAGCAGCAGTTTGATATTGCAGCAAAAGCACAGATCTCTGAATCATGACACGCCCTTAGCTCTTTCAGTGCACCTTTCTGAGCTGGGGTCCCACCGTGTTTAATAGAAACAGGATTGTCTCCATTCTCAGTAGGAGTGAGGATTAAAGTCAGCAATAATAATTGCTAACATTTCTGGAGCACCCTTCAAAGCAGGAGGTGGAGATTCATTGTTTTATTTAATCCCTCAAGTATAAGGCACTTGGGATCTGGACTTGTAACCATCATAGCTCTCCCTGTTATTATTTATTTCCAGGGCTGGTGTTTCCATTCACTCCAACAGTGTTTATTGAATGACTCAGGCACCAGACATTGGTGCTTGGAATCCAGAGATAAATAAGACAGAATACGGCCCTAGACGTGCACAGGTGTAGCAGGCTCTCTGTGATGTTGTGACTCTTGGGGTAATTGGAGACAGACTACGGCTGCAGGTGACTGACTGCTTGGAACAGGAAAGGCACCTGTCAGACTGTGAATCCCTTGGTTCCCCACACGTCTGACCAGCATTTACTCTTGGCAGCCCTCTTACATTAATGGGATTTTTTTCCAAATCCTGTGCTAAAGATGCAGCTTACCAGTGAGTTGCTGAATTGAGAAACATCAGAAAGCTTCTCTGTATGGACATTTTGCCCGGAGATACTGGAAACTAGGCTCTGTCAACAAGCTATGGGAGTGACGGACCCTTTAAGGGACCCTTAGCAACCCTTGTTGCGGCACTTCAGCCTTCCAGGTTGGGGCTGATGTCTTCTTACACACAAAACAATGAGACTCAGGCAGGATCAATTACTCATTCGAGGAAGGCAGCCTCTGGCATGATGGTGTTTTCAACCTCTCAAAGATTTAATACAATGGAGTGTTCCTATGCCGTGTTAGCTAAATAAATGCCTCATTTTCTTCTCTACAGCTGTGAAGGTTATGGTAAGTTGAATACTGTCCCCTAAGATGAAGAGTCCCCTAAGTAAATCCAGGCCCTAGTCCTAGAACTTATAAATCTGACTTTATTTTTAAAAAAGGTTGTAGTTAATAATACCATAATAAATATTAGAAATTTGCCAAGGGACTTACTTCAGGAGTTCTCAACACACACACCACACACACACCACCATACCACATCACACCATACACACACACCACACATACATATACCACACACTTACACACACACCACACACACACACACACACACACACACTGCACATACATATACCACACACTTACACACACACTACACACATACACACACATACACACACACACATTGACTACATAAGAAAATGGATGTGTTAAATAACTAGACTGCACTTACCATTCTCCGTGCATGCTTTTTGCTTTAAAGAAATCTTAGTGTTTAATTGCCAAAGGAATAAAGACCCACAAGTTAAGAATATTAAGATAAACGCTTAGATTTAGGCTGTTCCCCAAACCAATGATAGATGTCTTTATAGGAGACAGGAGAGGAGGTTGGAGATAGAGGTGGGGAGAAGGCTCAGTGAAGACACAGCAGGATGGAGTGATGCAGCCACGGCCAGGAAGTACCTGGATCTACCAGAACTGGGAGATGCTGAAGGACTGGTTCTTCTGTAGAGCCTAGAGGAAGTGTGGCCCTGCCGATGTCTTCATTTTCAGTTTGGGAATTCCAGAGCTGTATGGGAATGAATGTCTGTTATGTTACCAAATTTGTGATAGCCTTTTTCAGCAGCCTAGGAAGTGCATAAACAACCAGATCCAATGCCATAAACCACTGTTTTGTCATGCCACTGAGGTGCCTACCGCAAGGACATGGTGATAGGAGAAAGTATAGCCCAAGGTTGCTCTGGGCTTCAGTCAGAACGCAAGAGTGCTTCCTTCCAACCTTGCTGTTCTCAAGTCATAGTTAACATGGATGTATGTTTTGTGGTTAGGTGCCGGCTGGACAGGTTGCTGCTGTGTTAGGTTATTATGCCCTCATTGTCAAGGGTTCCAAAGCTGTGACGTTTTAAGGGATCTGGAATAGTATTTAGGGAGGGGATCAGCTCCTATAGGTTCTCCATCTGTGTCATTCATTGTAGGTAGGTGGGTTCACTCATGTCCTCTGTCTTTGATGTTGTGTTGTTTCTTGTGTATGTATGTATTGCGTATGGTGTATATATACATGGGTGCATATATTCATATGTGTGTATATGTGTGTGTGTGTGTGTGTGTGTGTGTGTGTGTGTGTGTTGCATGTGTGGAGGCTAAAGGGTGACATGCAGTACCTTCTTTGGTTGCTCTCCACCTTATGCTTTGAGATGGGGTCTCTCACTGAACCAGGAGCTCAATGATTGAACTGAGCTGGTTGACTCACAAGCTTCAGAGATCCACCTGTGTCTGCTTTGCTGGTCTGCATTCCAGATATGCATCGCCATGCTAAGCTTTGTTTTTTCTAAAATGTGGACCTGGGGATCCTAACTCAGCTTCTCATGCTTGCATGACAAACACCTTATTAACTGAGCCATCTCCTTATCGTTATGCTTCTTGAGGTATGTTCTGCCCCTCCCCACAAGACTTACTGCTAATGATGCATTCTGAAGGGCTTTACAATTTAAGATCACTAGGAAATGAAACCTTTCCTAAAATAGAAAATCTTAATCCTGGCTTTTTCAAATATTTGACTGAGGGCCATAGCACAGGTTAATGTCTGCTAGTGCATTTGAACTTGGGCAGGAAGTAGCTGTCATGTGCACACCTCAAGCTGGCAGACTATGGACTTCAGATATTAGTGGCCAAGCTTTAAAGAAATGTTTATTTTAGATGTGTGTTCTCTGCACCAAAAGCTTGTTTTCTCACAGGCTTCCTCTGGCTGCCTGCCTTGCAGATGTGTGGCTGGCAGGGATCTGTACCCAACAGGCTTTGGGGCAGAGGCTGTTATATCTCTTGCCCCAGATGCTCTTTAAGACATTAACGTTTGCTCTTGTTGGCAGACACAATGATGCCCATCACAGTCTCTGGGTTTTGATGTTTGCTGTTTGTACTCTTCTCCAACTTGTGAGACTTGTATTAGCTTGAAGGGAGCTGCTTTATCCAAGACAAACTCATAAGTGCTGTGTCCTGAGTTTCTTGTTGTCACTCTAGGACACCTCATGATTGGTGTGACTTTTTGCTCCTCAGAAGGGATGACCTCAGTGGACCCTCATTTTGTTTTAATACTCTATGTTCCTTACAAGATCAATTTTCTAGTCTAGACTTGAGTGAATGGATGAGGCGGATCCCAGGCTGAAGAGATGTGGGTTGGGCTCCTCTATTCACAGATTGCTGGTAGCTGGATGTAATCCATATTCTCATATTATCCTGCAGAACACTTGGTTTTTCTTTAAACTTAAGAACAGACATCAGTTTGTTTTGGAAACAGAAGAGCTTGGTTTGAATCTCCCTTAAGCAGCTGAATGACTGTAGTGTGGTGTGTTCATGCCGCAAGCAGCAAAGCCCCATCTCAGCATTCCCAGGGGACCTGCTCTGTGAGACAGCCTGAGTTTCCTTGATTGGAAGAGTAGAGACCACGATTGCACAGAGCAAGTGGTTGTAAACTTAGCAGTTAAAGAAGAGATAGCATCGTGCCTTCTCCAGGGGCTGAATATGAGGGTGTTCAGAACAGGGAATTGTCTCAATTTTTGATTGGATGTCAATTCAGCTTCTAGGAGGAGGATCTGTATGAGGGAGACGTCGGAGATAACAAATCATGGTTCTGTCAAGCTATAAAGAAACCGCTGTCCTCCCAAAGTAGTGGGAGTCGAGACCTCCTTCCCACCTCTGGTGAGAGCCATAGCATCCAGGTGTCAGCGTGTGAGCCACTTTCGGCCACTGCTCCTCTCTCTAGTCAGTCCCTCTGTACTGGAACATCAAGATGCCCATCCATCCACTTGTTGTTTTCTGGTGGCTTTCCCTTTACAATGGAAGGGCTGAATAACTGTGAGAGGGACATAAGGCCCATGGAGTTGTAGTTATGATCTGCCCTTTGTGGAGAAAGACCAGCAAAGCAGCAGTATCACAAAACATTACTAAGGCAGGATACCTACGATTGCAGAGAAAGGGAGGTAGAGGCCAGAGGAATCATGGGATTAAGGGCAGTCTAGACTATATAGCAAAACTCTTATCTTAAATTGACTGGGTTGGTTAGGTTTTGTTTTTTTTTTTTGTTTTTTTTTTTTTCAACTTGACACAAGCTAGGGTCACCTGGGAGGAGAGGACCTCATTTGAGAAAATGCCTCTACAAGACTGGCCTGTAGGCAAGTCTGTGGGGGCAGTTTCTTGACTAATGATAGATGTGGGAGAGCCCAGCCTGCTATGGGCAGTGCCATCCCTGGGCTATAAGAAAACAGGCTGAGCAAGCCATGTGGAACAAGCCAGTAAGCAGCATTCCCCCATGGCTTCTGATTCAGTTCCTGTCTCCAGGATCCTGCCTTGAGTTTCTTCTCTGGCTTCCTCAGTGATGGACTGTGATGTGGAAGTATGAGCCAACTAAACCGATTCTTCTCCAAGTTGCTTTTAGTCCTGGTGTTTATTACAGCCATAGAAAGCACCCCAGGACACCAGCCAGCCCACTAAACAGACAAACAGCTAAAACAAGGCCAGCACGCTCAAAACACACACATGAAGTTCTTGTTTGTTTTTTAAATGGTGCTGGGGATGGGATCCAGAGCCTCAGGATTGTTAAGTAAGTGCTGTACCACTGATTTGCATTTCTAGCCCCGGAAGTCTCACTTTTCAACAACTCTGCCACTGTATAAAATGGGATTGTTTTGCTTACGGGATACATTTGTATGGCAGAGAAGACTTAAAAGCATATGGATTATAACTGACTTTGTGAACCCTGAGTATTTGGCGGGATCCTGGGCTGATCATTGACTGGGTGGAGAAGGCAAGGATGAACTTGACTGTGCCCTTCTTGAATGTGAGGGCAAACACTAGTGTTGGGATGCCGTGTAATGAGAGTAGAGGGGCCCAGAAAGGCAGTCCAGGGGCAGGGACAGCCTCCAGGAGGGGAACTTTCATAGTTTCTCACCAGAGAGTAACGTGAGTTACATGTCTTGAGGTTTTTATGCTCTTTGTGTGGAAGTTCAGGTTATCAGTCATTTCCATGAGGGTCTCCAGGTTGCAGTGTGCCTGGGGCACGTGTGGTGGAGGTGCTTTCTTTGTCTTTGTCTGGGGGGCTGGGGCTGTAGCTCAGTTGGTACCCATGTTTGCCTGGCACACACAGTGTTTGGCACTGAACTAACTGGGTATAGTGGTGCATGCCTGTAAACCCCAGCAATCGGAAGGTACAGGTAGGAGTTCAAAGTCATCCAAAGCTCCGTAGGGCGTTCAGGGCCAGCCTGAGGCACACGAGAACCTGTCTAAAAATAAGAGCACTTAACTTTTGCTTCCCCCCCCCCTTTGTGACTTCTTAAGGACCCATTCTCTACCACTGGCCATCTGAAACTTCACAGTGACACATCCCACTGAACTTCTGTTTCTGTACTTACTGTCCTGGTCACTGGATGTGTCTTTTTAATTGGGAGTTTGGTCACTCTGTTTCTGTAC
>CABHPR010146300.1:0-12614 GCA_902168415.1 Peromyscus melanophrys
AACTTGATGATAACAAGTTCTAAAAGTTGACATAGATGGAGACTCACATCCAACTTCACTACCAAGGCAAGGCCACTGACTCCTAAACTCCTGTGCACAAATCCTGGGGGCACTGGCCTGGAGGATCACAGTTTCTCTTCAACACCAGTCATCCCATTGCTTTGATATGACGCTTGGTCAGACATGTCATTCATCCCACAATCAAGGATTGAATATCCACAGTGCATCAGCACTCTTTGGGTTCAGGAACTGGAAAAAGGCTAAAAATTGTCTCCCCCCTGCCCCCTGCCCACAGTTATCACCTCTACCCACACTGTGATTTTTTTCCCCAGCTTTATACTTGGCTCAGGAGAGCTGGTAGTCAATGTTTGGTTATTTCTGGCTGTAGGATAATACAATTGTGATATTTAGTAAGCTAGGATGAGACATGTTCCCATTCACTGAGAAACGGGTTCTCCTTCAATTTATCCATAGTCAGAATCCACCATACATAGTTTTTTTTTTCCCCTCTGTTTCTTGGCCAGTATTGTTTTACCAGACAACATGAAGCATGACTAGGTGCAATGTCTAGTTTATAATGGAACTGTTTTACAAGAACTTGAAATCTGACACATATCAGACACTCAATATTTTAAAAACTGAATTATTAGACTGAAAAGCTAGGAAGAGAATAAGGCATCAAGAGAAACATCGTAGAAATCAATGAGTCTAAATAAAGAGAATTTTTAAAGAATGGGAAATGGTCCTGGCATAATTAATTCTGAATCTAAGTTCATGTAGGATAAGGTACACTGTTACTTACTATTCCTTTGATCAGCTGTAACATGCATCCTTAATTGAAAAATATAATAATATGAATGAAAGATGCTTTTTTTGTTTGTTTTGTTTTTGTTTTTTGAGACAGGGTTTCTCTGTGTAACAGCCTTGACTGTACTGGAACTCACTTTGTAGAACAGGCTGGACTCAAACTCACAGAGATCTGCCTGCCTCTGTTTCCCAAGTGCTGGGATTAAAGGCGTGCACCACCACACCTGGCTCAAACATGCATTTTATGATGATGAAATTATGATAATTCATATTTTCTGGGAATTGAAATGGCAAAGAGTCACACGTGACATCAGTGAAGTAGGCATCTTATATGCACTCAAGATAATGTCCATCATTCTTATTTACAAACAAGAGAGCAACGTGGAATTAAAATGTGTGTATGAGAATGAAGCTATCATAGAAATCCCCTTGATTCAAACTAACTTATCAAAAACCCAACCCCAAATTTTAGCTCATAGAATACATTACTAAAACATTGTATTTAAGTCTACAATAGAGCCTAGTTGAAAATTAATGTTCCAAGCCCAGGTTAGGGGCCTTTGTCTTCAGAAATGGGCATAGAGATTGCAGCTTCAAAAGCCAAACTGGCAGATAAAATGGGAAAATAAAATCAAAACAAGCAAACAAACAAAACAAACAAAAAATAAAACCTGCTACCTTTTAATCTGAACTGTATCACAGACCCTTATCTGGATCTTTAAAGTTTCTCAGATGTTATAACATGACAATTATATACTTAATCTCTATGCTTGTGTATATTGTCATCATTGTGAATTGTATAGTAATTCCCAAACTCATGCACAGTGCAAAATTTAATAGTCAAACAAAATCTTTATAACAAAATGTAAGGCAATTTGCAGCTCACAATGGCAATTGCATCATGAAACCATGATTAGACTAAAAACAACTGAAATTTCAGCAGAACAGTCCAGCTACAGCACGGTTGTTCTTGCACTGTTAGGTGGTATCGGGAAGCTGTTAGCAAGGGCCAGATGCATATTAGAACATCTGCACAGATGTTAACCTATAATCCCAGCACTCAGGAGTTTTTTGATTGCTATACAGTGAGACTCTGTCTCTAAAATCAAAACAGATAGGAATGAAAGAGAAGGGGAGGGGTGGGGAAGGAAAAGAGAGGGAGGAGAGAGAGAAAAAGAAAGGAGAGAAGAGAGATACAGAATGAAAGGGAGAGGAGAAAGCAGGGGAAGGGAAAAGAGGAGAAAGTATGATGGGATGTTAAGGTTACTTATTAATTTAGCAGTAGCAGGTAGATTTTTTGGAAATTAGTAGAAATATGAATAAGCAGAGAAATCTTACATATAAGATCAAGCAGACAGGTGTGGTGGCATGTGTGTGTAATTTTAGCACTCCAGAGGCTAAGGCAGGGGAAGTATTGTGAATTAAAGACCATCCTGGACTACATAGTAAATTCAAGCTAACCTAGGCTACAGAGTGAGAGCTCATCTCAAATGAAACCTAAAATGAAGGGATCTGGCTTTGTGACTCTGCAAAACAACTAATGTTTGGTTTCTGTCTCTTGTTTAAAGAGCATTTCTTCATGTATTTCATTTTTCTTTTCTTTTTCTTGAGCCCTAAACGGTCTGAGAGTTAGATGCTGGACCATGAGCTTCTTAACAAGTACAGCATTATGTACAGGGGTGTGCTCTCCATAGTTCAGTGGTACTTGCTCACTGTCCCTCAAACAATAGTAATAACTTCATGGTTGAGGGGTAGGGACCAGAGAATGCTTCATGCCAAGTAAGAATTAGAAGAGAATGATCTCAATATTCAAATTAAAAAGTCATCAAACCTAAGGAATGTTTGCCCTAGACTCTGTGCTCTGTGTTTATAAGGGTGAATTGAGGCAGCTCCAGGCCTCAAAGGCAATATTCATTTTGAAATACAGTCAATGAGCTGCCAGGGATGATTCAGCAGGTGACATCCAGCACAACTATTTGTATTGTTGAATGGAGTCTAGAGAAGTTAATAATTGAAGTCAAGGTCTGAATGGTCCAGTCAGGGGCAGTGGGAACCTGTGAAAGGGAACGGTGATTTAAAGAGAAGGAACAGTATAAACCCAAAGCCCTAGAGATGCAAGAATAAGACCCCTGTGTTTCAGAGAAACCAAAGATTATCTTTGACAACACCAAAATCTTGACAAGAAATATCTTATAAATTCAAAGTGAATCTTTGAGGAAAGTTTAAAGGGACTGATTATTTACAAAAAAAAAAAAATGAGCAAGTTATAATAAAACCCAACAGACAGCCAGGGACTGTTACCCACAGGGAAGTGATATCCTTCTGAGACAGGAAAAAGCAAAAAGAGGAAGCAGTTTCTTGACCTCAGAAAATGTTCACCTGCCAAGGCCGAGATCCTTCATCCAGGGATCAGTGGACAAATGCCCACCAGTCCTCCTTCTGGCCTCCCTTTCCCTTGCCAAACCCAGTAGAAGATACACATAGCCATATTTATGGGTTTCTCTGGTGCAGAACAAGGTTAAGAAGGATGGGGACTTGAAAGGTCAACAAGCAAACGTTAAATCTGATAGGGAAAAGCCACTTAAACCTTGAAAGGCTCCTTATCTTGGTGCTAAGAAGTCTGTCCTTTATCCCAAGGATGAAGAGGCATTAAAGGATGTCAAACTAAGGGGATGTTTTAAAAAGACCTTTCCACAGTGTAATCTGTGCAAATGAGTGGAGAGGCTGGAGGAGGGGTTCACAGACAGAAGGGACTGCATTGTCCCAGCAGAAGCCTGTGATAGGAAACGGAGGTAGAAGCAGAGATGAGGATGAGGAGCTGGAATAGAGAGCCTTCTATATGAAGACATTTTTTTTGTCTGTTTGTTTTTATGGTAAATGGAAATAGTGAGAACAGAGAGTGACCAGGTGACAATAATAAATTGGAAAAGTAAGCCATGACAGAATCATATTATCTGGGATTTAGGTCTGTTTTTCTCCTATGCAAATCAGTGATCCAAGTCATCCTGTCTCTTTAAGATTCCATTTTACTGACTTTTCTTAATGGGACTATAAACCACAATTCTCAAGTTTGGCACAGTGTTTTTTGTTTTGTTTTTGTTTTTTCCAATCTCTGTGCCTAGTGAAAACATCTGCCTACCTCATGTGGAGGTTGTAGCTAACTGACCTTCACAAACTCACAAGAAGGTAGTTCATGATAGGCCCAAATGATGGTACCCACTGAGTTTCTTATTAAGCAATTCCTCTGTCAGCGCCTCAGATTTTATGTAAATGAATAAAAGTCACTCCAGAGAGGGAAAGTTAGGATGTGCTCTCTGCCCTCCAAACATCATGAACTAAGCTGGACATTATCCATGCTGTGACAATTTCATAAAACATCTTAAGAGGCTTCAAGAGTCCCTTTCTAATTTCCTATTTGTGTCCCTATGTGAGACAGAGCTGGACTGAGCTGGCAATTACTGATGTTATAATTACAAATTTGGGTTCTGAGTGTCCTTCCTGGAACCCATCGAGTCTTCTCTAGAAAAGGCAACTCGATGGCTGGTCCACATTAGCTACGAGTATAATATTTACTGCAGAAATACTGATCAGTTTAAAACCACTCTGAGGACAAACCACAAAGGGTCCATCTACCACTCCATGTTTGTGCCAACAGGGACTGCTCTAGAGAACAAAGTAAGTTCTCATAGAAGCAGGTAGCAACGTGAGCGGAATGTACTGAACACGGAGAACTCACACCAAATTGAAGTCCCGTAACCAAAAATCATTAGAAACAGCTGGACAGCAAACACATTTGCTAAAGCCCCAAGGTCACAGTGGTGTTAATTAAAAGAAAGCCCAATGTGGTCAAGCAAGTTTTAGAAAGAGGTTTTAGAAGCCCCCTGTGAGCTGCTGTGAGCTGTGGGCACTTGCCCTCTCCATCTGCAATCCTGTGCTCATGCATGCCCCTTTAATTTGGAAGGCAGCCTCTGCCAGTCACCCTTCTCACCTCTCCCTTTGCAGTCAGCTTCCAGGACAGCTCACGGCTTCCTCCACCACCAAGCTTCAAGTTGCTTTCTTTTTGTCTTCTGAACCTGCTTGTGCTTTTTATGTGTAGATTCTTAAGACATTTATTTTGTGTCGTGATGAATTATGACATTTCCCCCTTAGGTCAGAATCTTTCTGCTTCTTCCCTGTGTCTAGAACGTATTACATATCCAGTACATAACTGATAGCTATCAATTGAATGTATGAAGCAACCAGTACTTCAGTCAATCAGTGAAAGCCAATGAATGTGTCCTTTAATGCATGCTTTCATGGGCCTAGAGGGAAGTCTCAGAAGTTAAAAGCACTTACTGCTTTTTCAGAGGACCTGGATTCAATTCCAAACACGCACATGGCAGCTCACAGGCATCTGTAACTCCAGTTCCAGGAAATCTGATGCCCTTTTCTGGCCTCCTCCAGCACTGCCTGTGCACTTACGTACAGGCAAATACTCATACTGATAAAATAAGGAAATCTTTTTAAAATAGAGTATTCTTTCTTTAGACCAATTGAAAGCATGTATTTTATAGTTTCTTCTCCACCAAAAGGTCAATACTCACATTGACAAAAAAAAAAAAAAATTTTTTATTACATAAGATAGTAATGGGGAGAACGGGTCTGGCAAAATACAGTGATATACATGCATGAAAAATATCATAATGGAAACGCACTATTTAGTTTAATTTTTATAACAGTGTGTTGCAAGTGACAGACATTCCAAGACATTGTATACATAATAGGATTACAGGGGTATTATGAATAAAGAGAGAGAAAGATAATAAAAATCTAAATGACCACCATGGGAAGTAGGATTAGAATTGTAATATTTAATGTTTAAATTACTTGTATGAAGGCCTTTGGTAAGGACTTAAGATTTATGCCAAGCACTGGGCTAAACAGAGCACACATATCATTTTGTTTACTCTTCAAAGAAAGCAGATAAGGTCAAAGTTCGTCATTCCCTCCTTCTGTGGATTAAGGAACCAATTTTTAGAACAATTAAGTCATCTACCTTAAATCATCCAGCCTTTCCATGGCAGAGCCAGGTTTCATACATGATTCATGCATGAAATACTGTGCTAGGAAAACCAGTAAAATTTTAATGTGATCCAAGATGGGCAACCTGAGCACAGATCTCCAAGGGTGTGAAGGGCTAAGGTGCCTGGGAAACTCAAGAATCCTGAGATTTGGTCTACTGGGGGACTGGGAAGAAGACAGAGAGGCACAGATGTCCGGGGGGTGAAAGAACACAGTGTGGGAAGGAGTATGGGATCTGAAAGTGCACTGCACTGGAGCACAGACCAGGCAGGCTGGACTGGACCCTGACTGAGGGAGTTGGAGAGAGGTCACTAAAAGAAGTGACAAGTTTAGAATACCAACCAACCCAGCCGTGGTAGGCATGGTTGACACGCAGCAGAGAGACTGGAGCCTTTTTAATTAAGAAATTCAGAGGTTTTTCTCCCCTAAAAGAGAAGAAAATTTTAGCCACTACATTTTTATTCAAATGTAGACTTTCTGGATGACTGTCTCCATCGAACCAATGACTAACCTAAATCACACTACTCATGTTTGGTGGCTACAGATGGTCTCTTCCTCCTCTGTGTTGACTCCAGTTCACAGGAGCAAGCAGATAAGATGATCAGTGCAAGGACAGGTAGTTGGACACGAGATTTTCTGTGGCAGTTGCAGGAAGCAGGTGGTACAGGAGGCAAAGCAAATATAAGACGTTGAGACAGAAGGAATCGAGGGAGCTGGCCCTTTAAGAGGGACTTAGAGATCGCAGTCTGGGGTGAGAAAACCCTCTAACCCTACAAACTATCACGAAGACACAGCCCTTAACCCTAAAGCCAGCAGAGGCATTACAATTCCTGGCTCTGAGCCCCACATTTGAAAGGCTCCATCTATTGAGCCTTTATTTTTAAAAGCCGTCTTTCTATCACAGTGTTATCCCTACCATGATATCCCTAGTGGCTTTCTTGTGCCTCTGAGTGTCGTCCTCCACATCTGCAACACTTTTAAGGTCATGTTGGACTATAAAGTGGTTCTTTCCAACACTGGAATGTTTCTAAATGTGAACGATGCAGTCTGTAGTCTCCGGAGCCCAACCAGATCTATAAAAGCTACAGGTGCCCTGGCGTTTACTCAGCAAAACCTGAGGCAACAAGAGGAAGGACAAAAATCCCCCTCCAGACGCCGACTGACCTGGATTTTATTTCCCACTCCCTCAGTTACTCTGCCTGCCTCTGAAAGATGCTTAACATCTCCATCTTGTTTCCTCAGGATGAAAATGTGAATTATCTAAGTACTTCAACAGTAACATATGTAAGCAAGATAACATGGGAAAATCCTCTTAGAATACAGATTCCATGAATAAGACAGTGGGAAGCCATGATCTCAGTAGTACATTTTCCACAAAGGCACCTTATATACATCATTTAATTACAGGATATATTATAGACTGAGACAATAAAGATAGAAGTATTTCTACTTGTTCATATATTTTTTAATTTTTATATTATAAATGTTTTCACATACATACATGAATCTGTATGTGCATGCATGTATGTATGTGCACCATGTGAGTGTCTGCTGCCCTTGGAAGTCAGGGTTAATCAACAGATCCCCTGGAACTAGAGTTACAGATGGTTGTGAGCCACCATATGGGTGCTGGGAACCGAACCCAGGTTCTCAGGAATAACAACAAGTGCTCTAAACCACCAAGCCATCTCTCCAGCCCATTTACATATTTCTTTAAAACTATTTCTGGATTACATGCACTGGGTGCTTTCTACTACGTCAGACTCTGTTCTAATATTTTGCATCTTTGAGCTGATTTAATACTTGAAAAAACCAGTGAGGTCATTGTTATCTACAGACAAAGAAACTGAGACATAACAAATACAAAGTATCCTTCTCAGGTCCCAGATGTTTTCTTTTCCTTTGTTATTTTTTGAGGCAAGGTTTCTCTGTGTAGCCTTGGCTGTCCTAGAACTCACTCTTTAGACCAGGCTGGCCTTGAACTCAGAGATCCACCTGCCTCTGCCTCCCTAGTGGTAGGATTAAAGGCGTGAGCCACCACTGCCAGCAAGACACCAGTTTTTAAAGGAAAGACCTAAGATTCAATCAGGAAGCTGAGCTTCAGCGGCAAGACTTGAAACCACTGATTATCTCGCCATGTTTTCTTTCTTTGGTTTGTTTGTCTGTTTGAACAAGGTCTTACTCTGTAGCCCAGGTTGGCTTCAAACACATAACCCTGCTTCATCATCCCCAGTGCTGGGATTACAGGTCTTTCCCACTATGCCCATCTCACTACATGTTTTATTGTTGCTTTGTTTCTAACGTAGGAACTATAAAGGTTAGTGTTACACCTCTGTCTTTCAAAGCACAAAAATATGACTGGCAATGTAATATATTTACAAAATAATGCAATTACATTAGGTGAACAGCTATGTGCCTTATTAGTACAAAGAGCATGACATAATTTAACACTTGTGCAACGTATTTCTCATACAGGCGGGGACAGGCCCCGTAAGGCTGGTTCTGACATGGGACATACACTTAGGATTTCACTCTTGGCACAGGGACATTAAAATTGTTAGCACAAAGTGTTTTTCCATAATAGCTGTAACTATTCATTTAGTTCTAGAGCTTATAAAGTTAACCAAATAATTAGTTGAGAATTAAGAATTAAGCATGCTGAGACATAAACAATGTGATTTAGGGTTTGTTGTTGTTGTTGTTGTTGTTGTTGTTTTAACTGAAGAATATAGTGGCTCATGACTTTAGTCCCAAAATGTGGGAGCTGGAGGAAGGGGAATTGCAATTTGAAGACAGCCTGAGCTACAGAGTGAGCCATTGTTAAAAAATAAATAAAAATTGTTGCTCTTGCTGAGCCTCCATATGGCTGTTCCCAACCATCTATAACTCCAGTTCTTCCAGGAAAGCCAAGGCCTTCTTCTGACCCCCTCAGGCACCAGGCATGCATGTAGTACACAAATAAATATGCAGGCAAACATTTATACACATAAAATAAGTAAATAAAAATGTTTTTATAAAATAAGGGGGATGTAGCTCAGTGGTAGATGGCTTGCTTAGCACATATGTATGTATACATACATAGCACCACCCTGGCATTTCACACTGAAGGGGAGTGGCTTACAGTAATTTGTAACATAAAGGAATATGTAGGAATATACCTTTAACTCGAAAGACAATCTACTGACTGCTCAAATCTATTTCAAGATAGTTTTGTTCTTTCCTCAACCTTTATTGCGTGGTGACCTCTATATTCATTATCTATGCCTCATGGCCTGCCCTTCTCTCCTCCCAAGGGACAGAACTTTGTTTAAAATGGTCTGGTAACTGACCCCTGGAGTTTGAATGGTTAACCTTTTCATGTCTACTTACATATATCTATTTCTGTAACTCAGACCCCTTCACCCATAAATTGATACTCTAAATCGCAATGTGCATCTATCAATCTGTCCAAGATTATTGAGTTTTTAAAGGCTACGAAAAATCAAAACAATGTTTCCTGGGTCTGGGGAAATCACAGAATATTCTTTATTTACCTCTTGTTTGCAAATTAAAATGTACTATCTAGATTCTCACAGAAGTTTTTGCAATTAAATTGCCATATATATCCATTCAAATGTGAGAGTATTAAGTTAAAACCAAAGAGATCATTGTATTTGAACCCCAGAAATTCTATTTGCTCGAGCACCTCATCCGCTAGACCCATTTGAGCCCTAATGAGTACATCAACGTTTACCATCAGAACGAGTCAGATTTTTAACAACCTAGTTTCATAGTCACACATCCAATCCATCATTTGTGCTAATATGTAATAAAATACCAATTATATTTTATTAACAGTAAATTAATTGAATTTGTTTATCTAATAATATCTATATCTTAAAGTTGTTTTATTTCCATGATCTTCTTTGAAATAAAGTAAAAGTAGGTAAAGTCTTGCAACATGAACTTATCATTTAAATGTATAATGACAGGCAAGATCACTTTTATTTTTCTCACAAACAAATAGATTTGACATTTAAGTCAGCCTGATATTTAAGAACTAGAAATGCATTCTAAACTCATATAAAAGAATATTCCATTTTTCTGCAAGTAGGTTAGCATTTTCCTTTTCTTCTAAAAGACTATTTTTTAAAGACTTATGCCAGGCAGTGGTGGCATACACTTTTAATCTCAGCACTCAGGAGGCGAGGGCAGGAGAATCTCTATGAGTTAGAGATCAGCCTGACCTACAGAGTGAGTTCCAGGACAGGCAAAGCTGTTACACAGAGAAACCCTGTCTTGAAAAAAAAAACAAAAACCCAAATAATAATAATAAATAAATAAAGATAAAGAATATTTATTTATTTTTATGTGTGTGTTGTAGCAGGAATCTTAGAAGGTCTTACTAATAAAATCAAACCTGAGCCAGGTATTGGGGTGAACTGGAAGATCAGAGAACCAGAGCAAGCCACAGCTACATCACCTCGCCGTATCCTCAGCTGGTCTTGTTTCCTTAGACTGGAGGCCTCTGAGTCCTCATCTAGAATGGGTCTCAGCTGAACTGCTGCTCAAAAGCCTGAATGCTTAACCAGGCCAAATGCTTAACCAGCCAAATGCTTAACCAGGCCAAATGCCTAACCAGCCAAATGCTTCTAGTTTCTGGTCTTCATGCCTTATATATCTTTTTGCTTTCTACCACCACTCCCTGGGATTAAAGATTCGCTTTCTGGGATTAAAGGTGTGAGTTACCATGCCTGGCCGTTTCCAATGTGTCCTTGAACTCACAGAGATCCAGAGCGATTTCTACCTCTGGAATGCTAGGATTAAAGGTGTGAGTGCCACCATTTTCTAGCCTTTGTATCTAGTGGCTGTTCTGTCTCTGACCCCAGATAAGTTTATTAGGGGTCACAATATTTTGGGGGACACAATACCACCACAGTGTGTTTTTTTGGTTTTTGTTTGTTTGTTTGTCTGCATACATGTCTGTGTGAGGGTGCCCGATCTCCTGGAACTAGAGTTTCAGACAGTTGTGAGTGGTCATGTGAGTACTGGAAATTGAACCCTGCTCCTCTGGAAGAGCAGCCACTGCTCTAAACCACTGAGCCATCTCTCCAGCCCCTTTACTAAGACCTATCAATTAGGAGGATAACTAGATTAAATTTCGATTGATGTTAAGTACATCTTTTCTGCCATGGGTGCTATCCTTGCAGTATTGCTACCTCATCATTCTTTGCTTTCTAATCACTGCTTTTTCAGCATGGCAGACTAGTCTCCTTTTGATCATTTCCCAAAATGACCGTATCTCCTACCTGGCAAGCACCAGCATCACACATAGAGTTCTCAGTCTTTGCCCCCAAGGCTCTCGTTAGGGAGTTTCAAGCCAGAAAAGCAGGTACCAAAGGGATGAAATGGAATGGTCCTGCTCCGGAGAACTTTAGATCATTCAGTATCATATGAGGATTGGAGCCCTCTACTTCTTCTATGCAAATAGTAAATGTTACTTTTGCTGTTTTCCCAGCTTAATTTACACACTGCACTGGCTCTCCATAATGGATGTCCTGGACATAGACCTTAACACAACAAACTAAACACCAGTAGGCACGATGAAAGTCACAATTATTATTTTTAATTCCAATCCTCTCATTGAATAGTCTTAACATTTGACATTATGCCCTGTCTACTACAGAACAAACTCCTTAAAAAGTTAGTGTTACAAACTCTATCCTCAAGAACAGCCTAACCCTTGACTTTAATAGACTTTTAGATGAATTTTTTTCTAAGATAGTATATTGGTAGAGAATGAAAATATTTATTTGGATAATTCAGGATAAATACTTCCCAATTGTAAGCCTAGCACTTTGAATTACATAAATTCCATTTTTAAAATGAAAATATGTGTTTGAGAAGAAGGGAAGAACTGAGGCAAGTTTTGGTTGAATTACGTTACTGCCTCATTTCTTTCTCTTGGGTTTATAACTCCACAATTTAGTATTTGGGCAGTGGAGACAGGAAGATCAGAAGTTCAAGGTCATCCTTTGTTACTAGTAATTTGAAGCCAATCTGGGATACATGAAACTTGGTCTCAAAAGACAAGAAAGCACCAAAAATCTTTCTAATTTAAAAATGTTACTTAACAGCCAGGTGGTTGTGGTGCATACCTGTAATCTCAGCACTTGGGAGGCAGAGGCAATCGGATCCCTGTGAGTTTGAGGCCAGCCTGATCTACAAAGCAAGTTCCAGGACAGCCAGAGCTGTTACACAGAGAAATCCTGTCCTGGAAAAAAAGTGACTTAAATTTTAAATATTGAAAATTGGTTCCCTGAACAGGATTTAAATAGACTTTAATCTTACACGGGTATAAAAAAAATTGCCTGGAAACTCCTTATAAGAAGTACCTGTTCTATTGTACAATATGGGGGGTGCTGTCTAATGTGAATAGTTGAGAGACCTGTGTTTGGTCTTTATTCTATCGCTAGCTAAATTCCAGAGGTTCAGTGAATCCCCTATGGAAATCATAGTACATTTCCCTGATAAACTCACATTCCTCTTGCTTATTATTTTATCCTCTTATGATAACAATTCTCTCATCCTCACTCCCAGCTGAGGGACTTGCCCCTACTTTCCTGAAGAAGTTTTAGTCAGAAGAGAATTCCCACAAGCTGCCACTGCTTATCTACCCCTCCTTATCTACCTGTGCTATCTCCCAGATGTGTGGATGGATGCTCATGTTGTGTGTGCCCCTCCTTACACCTGTGCCCTTATCTCCC
>CABHPR010146300.1:20211-33484 GCA_902168415.1 Peromyscus melanophrys
TGTGTGTGTGTGTGTGTGTGTGTGTGTGTGTGTGTGTGTGTGTGTGTATAAATGTAAAACACAAAATTTTAGGGATGGCGAAAACACATCACAATCAAAAAATTTTGAAATTCCTATTTTCATTGTATAACTGTTTTCCAAAGGTAGTAGGCTAGAAAAATGGCCCAGTGGTTAAGACCATGTCCTGCATTAGCTCCTGCCTCTCAGATCTTACCCTGTTTGAGTTCCTGTCCTGATTTCCTTCAGTGATGAACAGCAATGCTGAAGTGTAAGCCAAATAAATCCTTTACTCCCCAACTTGCTTTTGGGCCATGGCATTTCATCACACCAATAGAATCTAAGTAAGACATCTAATGTTGGCTTAATTTGCATTTCTCTGATAACTAGTGAATTTGAAATGAAATGTTTTTCAAGGTTTAATCAACAATTCGAGTATCCTCTACTGTTCAATCTCTTGGCCATTTTTGTAATGTATTACTGCTGGGGATGCTGTGAATGTGTTGCTCTGATTGATTGATAAATAAAATGCTGATTGGCCAGTAGCCAGGCAGGAAGTATAGGATACGCGGGACAAGAGAGAAGAAAATGCTGGGAGATGGAAGTGAGGAGACACCAGCCTGCCATCCAGGGAGCAATATGTAAAGGCAACAGGTAAAGCCACAAAACACGTGGCAACATATAGATGAATAGAAATGGATTAATTTAAGATATAAAAACTAGATAGCAAGAAGCCTGCCACGGCCATACAGTTTATAAGTAATATAAGTCTCTGTGTATTTACTTGAGTTCGGCCACAGGGTTACAGGAGCTGAGCTGAACCAGCTACATGTTACTTTTCCTTTTCCTTCCAAATTAAGCAGTTTGCATGTTCTGGGTCAGTTCTCTGTTGCTTGTATGGTCCTATGGCTTACCCTTTCACTCTTTCTTAGAGATAAATTGAGAAGATCATCCGTGTTGTTAAGCAGAACTATGGTTTATTCCTTTTCAGTTATAAGTTATATACAGGATCCATTGTATAAAATAACACATTTCATTTATGCATTTTTTTATTTAATTTTTATTTGTTTGTGTGTGTGTGTGTGTGTGTGTGTGTGTGTGTGTGTGTGTGCAGGAGGAGGTTAGAGAGGTATCAGATCACCTAGAGCTAGAGTTATAAGCAATTGTGAGCTGCTTAAGGGGAGTGTGTGCTCTTAACCATGGAGACATTTCTCTATCCCCAGAGATAAAATTTTAATGTACATTAATTTTAAAATAAGACTTGGCAATCTCTTTCTTTAATATCATAAAACAACTATATTTTATTTTACAAACTTTATCATTTACTTTTAAAGCTTAGGTCTACAATCTATCAAAAAAAGATCTTGTAAAAGATTTAAGGTCAAATAGGTATTTTTATTAATATATCTTAGCTACACTTAATGCTTTTAAGTTTCTTTATCTAAGTAGCCTGTCTTTGAAAAAATCTTCTTTTGTTTGTTTGTTTGGTTTTGGTTGTGGTTTTGGTTTTTTGAGACAGGGTTTGTCTGTGTATCCCTGGCTATCCTGGAACTTGCTCTGTAGACCAGGCTGGCCTGGAACTCAGAGATCTGCCTGTCTCTGCCTCCTGAATGCTAGGATCAAAGCCGTGCACCACCACTGCCCCACTTGGAAAATCTTATCCACACAATGAGTCACTAAAAATTATAAGGTTATGTAAAATAAAAATGCATTATTTAATATTCGGTTTAACATTTCTTTTAAGTGCTCTTATACAATATAGGCAGTGAGTCTCCACATAGTGCAAAGCTTCCTGGAGCCACTTTTCCCATCATTGCAAAATACTGTAAAGACTCAATGGCAAAAATTTCCCCATCTCTTTTGTTTGTCTCTCCCTGTTTCTCTTTATGTCTCTGCCTGTCTCTCCGTGTTTCTGTCTTTCTCTCCTTCTCTCCCCCTCTTTCTTCCTCTCCTCCTCCTGACCCACCCCTTCTCTTGTCACAGAGTAAAGCTGAACAGTTGTTACTACAGAGTTCATTTATTTATGGCAAAATTTAAGGTAGACCAGATCTCTTTCTTTTTTCCTTTTCTTTTCTTTTTTTTAATTTCCTTTTATTCTCTTACCCTTCCTTTTCTGTTTCCTTTCTCCTTTCTATTTCTTCTTTCCTTCCTCTTGCTTTTTAAAAGATTTGTTTTAGGGGGCTAGAGAGACGGCTCAGTGGTTAAGAGCACTGGCTGCTCTTCCAGAGGTCCCAGGTTAAATTCCCAGCACTCACATGGCAGCTCACAACTGTCTGTAATTCAAGTTCCAGTGGATCTGACTCCCTCACAAAGACATACAGGTCAAATACCAATGCATATAAAAATTTTAGAAAAGATTTGTTTTCATTTTACTTGTGGGGGGCACATGTAGGAGAGAGGATGTGCACATGGAAGCTGGAAGAGAGCATCAGGTACCTTGGAGTTGGAGTCATAGACAGTTGTGAACCATCCAAAATGGCTGCTGGGAATAGCACTCTGGTCCTCTAAATGATCATAAAGTATTCTTAACCACTGAGTTATCTCTCCAGCTCCTTTCACCATCCCCTCTTTTTTTCTCTTTCTTTCTCTCCTCTGTCCTGTTCCTTTCTTCTCTGTTCCCTTTCCTTTAAAAAATGCTCCAATTGGGCTCATTTCTGCACTAACAATATGCTTTTTTTTTTGCATTGTGCCCACTCTCCTTTTTCTCTTTCTCATTCTTCCAATCCTTAGACAGAAGAAAGAACTCACAGACAGGTAGTAGAGTCATCAGTAGCCAATATGCAATATAATAGTGCTGATCCAGAGCTGATGTTTTCATCTATAAGAGAAAAGGTGTCATAAAATGTTCCTATTTTTATCTTCATATGTTTTACCATTTTATGATATACCTGAGCTGCCCCATTCCAAGAAATTTGGGGATCACTGCCACCCCTAATGAGTAACTTTTAAAGGATTTTGAGCAGGACTTATATCTTCAAAGTCCTTCCTGACAGTGATGAGAACAGGTAGGAATAAAACAACACAGTGTTCTCATGGCTCATGTGATAAATGGTTCTAGAGGCAAAATGAGGAGATCGGGGCTGTTGAAGTAATAGTGTTTGGCAGGATTTGGTAATAAGGATATGATTTTGAGGCATTTGGATGGATTCAGAATCTCCGAGGAGAGCAAATTCTATAGGGGTGAGTAAGCTGCTGACAGCTTTAGTAATAACTGATGATATGGAATTCCATGCCCTCGGATGCGAAAAACAGCTTTCTACTCTGACTGTACCTCCTGCTGTTGAGGCACAGGAAATTAGAATGAAATTTGAATGAGTTCCAAGTTAGTCTGTCTAGCAAAGCATAGCAAGTCTAATTAGCTGTCCTCGACAAGTGCATTTCATAGAGACAAAATGCCAGTAGGGACCAACAAGATGACTCTGTTGATAAAGGCACTTGGTCCCAAACCTGATGACTTGAGTTTGATCCCCAAACCCCTCATGCTGGAAGGAGAAATGACTCTCACAAGACCTCCATATAAATGCTGTGGCATGTGCACACACACACACACACACACACACACACACACACACAGAGAGAGAGAGAGAGAGAGAGAGAGAGAGAGAGAGAGAGAGAGAGAGAGAGAGTATAAACAAACAAACAAATTTAATAACATTTTCTAAATGCCTTTATTGGCTCTTTTAAAAAAACAAACAAAAAACTACTTTATTTTATGTGCATTGGTGTGAAGGTGTCAGATCTCCTGGAACTGGAGTTACAGACAGTTGTGAGCTGCCATATGGATGCTCAGAATTGAACCCCAGTCCTCTGGAAGAGCAGCCAGTGCTCTTAACTGCTGAGCCATCTCTCCAGCCCCTTAAAAAACATTTTTTAATGCCGGAATTCATGTATGACTGGTGTGTATCTCTAGGAAAGAGCCTCTAGTTAGAATCCTGTTTTCTTTTAAATGTAGCATTTAGGAAAAGACTCCTGGCTGTGTGCTGACTTCCTTTCATCTACAGGCTGTCTAACTTAGAAAATAACACCACTGTGGATAGTAAACAGTTTCTAATGTGGGTTCAGTTAAACACAGTAATGGTAGCTGCAAAGCATTAAAGGCCAGTACTATATCATTTGTGGTGGTGCTCTTAAAACTCCTGAAAAGCATAGATCTTTGACATCTGAACTTGATCTAGAATTTCTTTACTCAAGAAGAATTAGGAGAAAGGGAATTGTCATCATCATGGCCTGTTTTTCCCAAGCCACCCAATGTCACCTTCTCAGTTCCCCCAGTTTCTTGGTCAGGGCCTTGAATATTATTGAAGAACAAAGAGAGGACAGCAAGGGGGACAGACATGGAAGGAAAGAAGAAAAGGAAGGTAGTCCAGGCACTGTGTGTGGCACCTTGTAATCCCTGCACCCAGGAGACTGATCGGGAGGATTACATGTAAGAACACCCTGAACAACACAATGAGGACCTATCTCAAGAAAAAAAAGATAAGAAGAAGAGAAAAAATAAGAAAAGGAAGAGGAGCTTTGGGCAAGATGGAGAAGGAAGATAATGATGACCGACGCTGTGGCACCTTTAGGACAGTACCACCAGCTGAATAACTGGAAGAGTTTGGGAATGATAAATCCAGAAAAACAACTCAAGAACCACTTTGACTAACCATTCTAGAGACCAATTAAGTGTCCATCACTAGAATACAGAAAAAAATTACTAGGACAATGAAGTTACAGCAGAGAATTTCCTCATCTACGGGTTTGCTCAAAAACAAAAGAGCTAAACCGGATGTAGTGGTGCACACCTTTAATCCTAGCAACCAGGAGGCAGGGGGATCTTGGTAAATTCAGGGCCAGCCAGGGCTATGTTGAGAGACCCTGTCTAAATAAGTAGATAGATGTATAGATGATAGATAAATGATGATGATGATGATAGATAGATAGATAGATAGATAGATAGATAGATAGATAAAGCTATCCTGTGTTATAGCCATATTTCTGTAACTACAAATATAAAAACTGGCAGATTCTTCAGAAGACATTTATGTCACATGCAAATTGAATAAACCTGGGATTCACATCACACAGGCTGCATCTAGCTTGACCTATTCTTCACAGCCTTGTGGTGCAGACAGAACAAATTTTGTAATCAGGCCTTACTAATGGAGAAAGTGATGCTCTGAAAACATTAGGGGACATAACTAAAGAAAAACTCTGGCTGATTGGCCCCAGAGGCCAAGAGAAGCAAGACTGCATTAAAATCCACTCAGATAAACGTGGTGTTGCAAACTTGTAATCCCCATTGCTTGGGAGGCTGAAGCAGAAGGACTGCAAATTCAAGTCCAATCTATGTACTTTAGTGGGTTCCTGTCTCCAGAGCAAAAAGAAAAAGAGGCGGGAATGCATCTTAATGGTAGAGTGCTTGTTAGGGTGCAGAAACCCTGGTTCAGCCTTTAGTATGCCGCCCACAACACAGTCATTTTCTAAATTGACATTCATGAACAGTTCATGATCAAGGCTCATGAGCACTGACTTTAGCCACTATGCTATAAACTCCATAAGCGCAGAGATTTTTGTGACTTTGCTAATTGTTTACCGAAAACATAGAAAAATAACCTTATTTGAATAAAGTACTTGATAAATTAGAGTGCTAATTGAATCAATCAAAATATTGCTTAAAACTTCTAGGTGTTTTTTTTATTATTATTTATTATGTATACAGAAGAGGTCACCAGATCTCATTACAGATGGTTGTGAGCCACCATGTGGTTGCTGGGAATTGAACTCAGGACCTCTGGAAGAACAGTCGGTGCTCTTAACCTCTGAGCCATCTCTCCAGCCCCAAAACCTCCAGGTTTTAATGCTGAGCCCCACATTTAATTATTAATCCATTCGTTGTTTTATTCTTATCAGTTATCTAGAGTTTAACTATGGACCAAGAATACAATTCGAGTTGATGTGTATGTCCAACCTATGTGTGTCAGTCAGAGTCTCATCGTTGTAACAAAACATCTGAACAACTTGGGGGAGCAGTATTACTTTGACTGACAGTTTGAGAGGTTTTGTCCATGATGACTCAACTCAGTTGATTCTGGGCTCGTATAAGATGAAGCAGAAAATCATGTCAGATGGGAGCATGTGACACAACCAAGGGGCTCACCTCATAATGGGAAACAGGAGGTGAGAGACAGAAAAGGAGCAGAGGTGAAGCATAACCCCCCAAACCACACTCACCCAGTGCAGTGACCAGCTTCCTCCAATAGGGCCCCACTATGAAAGCTTTTACCATCTTCCAATAATGTCATCACCAGAAGACTTTTGTACCTGAAAAATAGTTTTCAGAACAGGAGTATAATGTTCCCTGAAATTGATCTTATCCATCTGACTAATTGGTAAGTGTTTTGAGTTCTGAGAATAATAATAATAAAATTAAAAATACTAACAATAAAAGCATTTGGCAACGTAGCCAAATGCTATATGGCACCGATCCTTCCATTACAATGCCACATTAAAATCCTCATTAAACACTAGAAAGACACTAATTTGAATGAAAAACTAATAACCCTTAATAATTCATTCACTGGTTATTAGTCAGCATCTTTTAGTTACATGGAAAACAACTACCTGTGAAAGGTAAGTGATTGATCTTAAAAAGCCAAACAAGGGATTGTGTGAGAGTCCATCAGTATGAATAGTCCATTGATTAGGTCAAAGCTGTCATGATACACCTGCTTCTCAGTGATGAGATCCACCAGCTGGTCATCAAGTCTTCAACCTATGAACATTAGGGAACACTTTATACCCAAACCATAACACTATGTTTCCTGAGATTACACGCATTTATTCCTTGCCACTGAACATATTGATACTTGAGATGCATCTTATGTAAAAAAACATGACTTACAGATTTAGGAGACCAGGAGAAAAATATGGAGGAGAAAGCTTTATGCCATTAATCAAAGCATGGTTTAAAACATAGACTCAATCAATACGAATGTTCGCTCCTAAAAAGTAATTTTCTCAAGTTCTTTGTCTCTGATTTTCTTCTTTTCCATTTACTGTTTCTTTATGATTATATGCACTTTCCTTAGACAACCATGGGACCATAGTGAAAAATAAGGCCATAATAATTCATCTAACAAAAGACTTTCATTAGCAGCCTCAAATCCCAAATCTGGGAGGTAAAGAACCTTCCAGCACACTGTAGCATCCCTTCTGAATCTCTAGTTTGGAAGCACAGTTTTGATGAGATAATTAGTGTGCTTTCATCCATGTAGATGTGATCATTTGAGCCCTACATTGTGGCCTATCACTTTTTACAGAATAAGAGATTGTATGTTTACCTTTGTTTCTCCTAAGAAAATGATGCTTGCAAATGAGCTACATTTGCCTCTTGGGTTATATAGATATCTTGGAATTGTACTACCCATGGTGTCCCAAATTGTGTTCTACATAGATGCTTGGAAATCACATAACACCATCTATAGGGAAGTGAGTAGTTAGCTGGGTTATAGTGACACCACTTCTCTGTACCCTGAGTGTGCCCTCTTCTCTGTGTATTGTGAACTAAACAAAGCTGTTGTTCATGTTAAGATGCTTTTTGTCTTTCTTTTTATTCTCTGAAGAAATACATTAAAGAAAAAACAGACACTTGAGAGAGCAGCCTCACTGGCAAAAACAGATGTTATGAAAACAGTAATAAATCATATGCAAAGTGGACTTTCATTGCTGAGGTCCCTCAAGCCCTGTTTTATTTATTAATCAGTGTAGTCTTCAGAGAGAAATCAAGTGTTTGATACAGTTATTGGAAACTATAAATCCAAATAACAGTCTTGCCTGACAGTCTGCCTTTCTAAGAATCCCAACCTATCCGAAAGACTTTGGTTCTAAAAAAAAAAAAAAATCCCTTCCAAAATAGGTGTATAATGTCACCTGAAGTTGATCTTGGCCATCTGGATAATCAGTATGTGTTTTGAGTTCCAGGAATAATACTAGTAAAATTAAAAATTTCAATACTAAAAATAAAACATTTGGCAGTGTAGCCAAATGCCATAAGGCACCTAACCTTCCATTACAATGTCAAATTAAAGTCCTCAATAAACACTAGTAAGACACTAATTTGAGTGACAAATCAATAACTCTTAACAATTCACTCACTGATTACTGTTAAGCATCCTTTAGTTATAGATAAAAGTAACTACCTGTAAAAGGTAAATGATTGGATTTCAAACTTTCCTATGAAATGCTATGCACAATCAGAAATGTCTCTTCAGTGTTTATTGCAAGCAAGCTGCCAGAAAAGCTAGGCTAAGTTATATTAGTGGGGCCTTCAGCCAAAGAAGGATCCAAACCACCCCAAGGTGCTGTGATACATGCTATTGGGGATACTGTGGGAATCATAAGGTGCTGTTTAACTCCAGCTGGGAAATTCAGAAGGACCCCCAGAGGCAGCAGTGTCTGAGCATGTATTAGAAGAATGAAAGGAGTGGCTAGACAAAGAAGAAAAAGCTGTCAGTTTAGCATCATCCTGTTTCTCAAGAAGATGCTAAGAGCAGATGCCGGCATCTCTGTATATCAAGTTTGTAAGGTAGCTGTGTTCTTCACTGAGAACAAGGGCTTGATGCTGGAGTTAACAGGGAATCAGTAAAGAATTCCAACAGAGGGGACACAAGACTAGATGAATGTTTTTGGAAAAGTACGACTTATAAGCAAGGAAAGTAACATACTGAAAAGGAGACACATTGAGAGAAGGCCTGCATGAACACAGTGACAACAGGAAGGGCTAGATGGAGCAGAGGAGCATTTCAGAGGGAGAGTTGATAGGAGCAGATGCTTGATTGAATATAGACTTGAGGTATGAAGCTGGATTTCCTTACCTAGATTGCTATAACTGGGGTATGCTTAATCAAAGGCTCCATGTTCTTTTAATGTCTATTAATTCATCTAAAACCACCAGTCTATAGCATCATTTTAGCTATACAGTAGTTCTGTGACATTTGACATTTATACTGATCTTTGAACTTTGAAGAACATTTCCTTTTGCTGTCCCCTTAAATATAAAGCTTGACAGACTTTAAAAAAAAATCATTTGGCTAAAATTACATAGCTGAATTTGGCCAAGGTAGGAATTAAACCAAGTCTCCATATTCCCCAGTCTGAAGTTTTAATTCAGAGCAAAAATCTTATAGCTCATCACTCTATGCCTCTTCCCTCTTTTTTTTTCCACCCTATCTGACATGAAAGAGAGTAGATTCTGGGCTAGGCAAGGTGGTGGTACATGCCTTTCATTCCAGCACTCAGAGGCAGCATAGGCAGATCTCTGTGAATTCAAGACCAGCCTGGACATAGTAAGTTCCAGGCCAGCCAAGGCGACACAGTGAGACCCTGTCTCCAAAATAAAATAAAGACAGTAGATTCTGAAAGATTTCTGAATCAAATAGGAAGCAAATAACTCTGGAAATCTTGAGAACATCCTGGGAAGAAGAGACAAGCAGCAGAGAAGAAAGGAAACAAAGCCACGGAGTGGTCCTGGCCTTCCAACCGGCAGAAATCACAACAGTTATGGTACCAATGTTTTCACTGAATCTTCCTGTAAACCACACTAACCTGGAAGGTGGTAAAAGACCAGCTGATGACATTGGCCATGATCTGGCAGTTATTACAGCGTCTCACCTGTTTAGAGGGTCCAGCATCTCACCCCCCAAATCTGTCTCACTTGCTGACTGATTGAGTTGTCTAAGATTCTTTATGCAGTGACTATGAAAATATTCCTGTTCTGACTGAAAGTGGGAGCTACCAGTGTCCATCACTAAAACAGTGCAGAATTCCAACCTCATTGAGCAGAGGAAACATCCAGTCTTGATCTCCACAAGCCAAAAAACGGAATTGCTCCACTGAATAATGGAGCTAGTTACTTGCAATGATGGCACAGCTATTTTGTGAGTTTTATTTCTCCTCTTCCTCCTCCTTCTTCTCCTCTTCTTTCTCCTTCTTCTCCTTTTCTTCCTCCTCCCCCTTCTTTTTTCTTTCGTCTTCTGTCATGCTCTTACTATGAAGAATGACCTCAAACCTCCTGCCTTAGTCTCCAACGTTGGGATTACAGACAAGTACCACCACACCCAGGTGGAGCTTTTCCATCCATGTTATTGATTGGAAAGCAGCAAGATGCGTGTCTTAGGTGATAGATACATGTGTGGGCAGGGGAGCACTTTTGTCTGCAAGGTTCATTAATGTTTTATAGGCGCCAAAGGGGGCAATGCTTCAGGATGCCTCAAGAGGAAGAACTTTGTAATAAAAGCCTTTGACTGCTGTGTTTCTTTTTAAGGCAGCTTGACATGCAGTCTACAAAAACTGTCCTGCCCCAGAGATCAACTCTTACTTGTAGCTAACTGGTTTCATAATGGTGGTCAAATAACTTGTGCTTAACAGAGAAAAATCAATCCACAGGTCTGTAATTGTATAGCCTTCATCCTTCTGCAGGAATTCATTAACTTGCTGCTCCCATGCTGTCAGCTTTCAGCATGCTCCCATGGCATCTAGAACTATGATTGGAGTTAATACAGCTTTAAAGATAAATAAGTGCACCCATACACACACACACACACACACACACACACACACACACACACACACACACACACAACATTGATACTCATACTTTTACCCCAGCTCTGGTTCACCATTTGAGGAAGGACACACACTCATACTTCAGTCCTGACTCCCACTTGCTATTTGATGTTTGAGATTACAGTGAGACTCTGGCCTCTATCCAGGTCACCCTGTGAGGTCAGGAAGTCAATTGACAATATGCTCCAGTTCCAAGTCTCCACCCAGCTTATGTTGCCCCCTACAGGCTACAGTTTTTCCTTATTTATGTAATATCTAAAGTCATTGTAGCAGGCCACCTTGGTCCCTCACTGTTCACAACTCTTCCCCACACCACACCCTATCATCTTCCTTTTTCCTCTGTCAAAGAACACAGGTTGCCGTAGTTTTCAGTCTCTGTCACTCAACCTCCTGAGAGATGATGTTATTTCAGTGCATATCTTTCCCCTCTCTTTCCAGTGTCTTTAGCAAAACTCCCACATCCTGCCCCACCTTTTTGCCTTTGTTTCTACCATTCCTCTTTTTATGTATGTTTCTACTCCCCTACTTCCTATCTATCACCCCAATGCTGACCACTAACCCCACTGTGATGTTTTTCTCATTCTCTTTATTTCTCTGCTCATACCCATAATTATTAATATGCTACTATACACACTACTGCTGGTGTCCCTTTACTCCCCCAAACAATTGTTCTTTAAGGAATAGCTGTGACATAGTAAATTGATGCTCTCTTTTCATGGAGTGTTTACCACTGACAGCAACTGTAGTTGTAGACAGTTCTCATCTTACAATGGAGGTCTGGGTATAGCATCTAGTGACCTGGACATCAGTCTAAACAGGACAAATGTTGTCTCAATCCAATTAAAATCTAGTCTTTCCTGAAAAATGCAAATGTCTTCATTAAAAGTAGAAAGGTGACCTGAATTAAAATACTACTGCAACAAAAACCTTAACCAACAACCCAACCCAGATAGGCAGGTCCCTGCCTAAAACATGAGGAACATGAAAAACCAAGACAAAGTGTTAGATGTATAGAGGAGTATATATGTAAACATACATGTTTAGTAGACAATTTGACAGCATCATCAATCAGGAAAATAATAGTAGGTTCTACCCTAGGGCCCGTGACCTCCCCTGCCTTGGGCTTTTGACTAAGATGACAGTACTAGGCAGGAAATTCTCTCCAATGGAGCAAGCCTCAAATCCAGGTAAAAAGTTGTTGGTTACTCACTAACAGCTGTGCCAGCACTGCGCCAGAACATTCATCCTAGTTAGTGGGTCCTGTTCGATAGATGTGGCAGAAGTTGGATAAAACAGACATATTTCATTTTATACATGCATGACATTCTCAAGAAAAAAATTTACAATTAAAAAGGTTTGAAGCTATATGTTTCAGAATGGATGAGTTTATTTGTTCTGACTCTTTTCACTAAGTGTAAAATTCCAAAACTAGGACAAATATTCGCTTTTCTTACTGCAGGGTGATACAAATTTGAAAAAAAAAATCTTTTAAAGTTAAGTGTTTTTTAGTCTGATATACATATCATTTAAGTATTTCAGTTTAATACAGAACCCATTTATGCTTCTAGGTAAACTGAGGACTTATCTAAAAGAAAATAATTAAAAATTAGTCTTCAAACAATTATTATATTCTAGTTTACAAATAAAGGGTTAAAATGAAGTATTACATAATCCTTAAATTATAGAAAATAAACCCTAACTGTCATGATATATGGTGATATTTTATTTGTACTGAAATGTGATTTTATTTGTATGTTAATAAAAAAGTTGCCTGGGGGTCAGAGCTAATAGCAAGCCATAGCAGAAGCTGGGTGGTGGTGGCACACGCCTTGAATCTCAGCACTTGGGAGGCAGATCAAGGCGGATCTCTGTGCGTTCAAGGATACAGCCAGCATAGAGACACACGCCTTTAATCTCAATACCAACCTTAGAAGACCTGGAGGTCTGTATAGACAGGCAATGACGAGGAGGTCATGTGGTTGGGTTTACAACCAATGAGAAGGCAGAACAGAAAGTCAATAAAAGAACAGACACACAGGAAGTAGTCCTCCTTGTTGAGGGGAAGGACAGCAGCGACAGTGAAGGGTAAAAAAGGGCTTTTAGCTCTAAACTACTGCTCTGACCTCTTGGGCTTTTAACTCTACAATTGGCTCTATGTTTCTTACTTAATAAGACTGTTCATCTACAATGATAGAACTCTCATCCAGTGACTGGTGGAAGCAGATGCAGAGATTCATGGCCAAACCCTAGGTGGAGTTCCAGGAGTCCAACTGGCGAGAGAGAGGAGGGATTATATGAGCAAGAGATATCAAGACCATGATTGGAAAAAGCACAGGGACAAATCGCCAAACTAGCAGAAACACATGAACTGTGAACCAACAGCTGAGGAGCCCCCATGGAACTCGACTAGGCCCTCTGGATAAGTGAGACAGTTGATGAGCTTGAACTGTTTAGGAGGCCCCCAGGCAGTGGGACTGGGACCTGTCCTTGGTGCATGAGCTGGCTTTTTGGAATCTAGGGCCTATGCTGAGACATTTTGCTCAGCCTTGGTGCAGGGAGGAGGGGACTGGACCTGCCTCAACTGAATCTACCAGGCTGGGTTGACTCCCCAGGGGAGACCTTGCCTTGGAGGAGGTGGGAATGGAGGGGTGGATTGGGGGGGGGGGGG
>CABHPR010146302.1:0-25987 GCA_902168415.1 Peromyscus melanophrys
GTCCCCATGACTTGGGACAAAAGCAGGATATCCAAGAGGAGTTTTGGTGAGGGGCCCTTGATGATGGAGTACCAGAAGCTAGAGGCCTTGAACCAGAGCAATGACTCATTGCAGTGAGCGTTTGCAGGTGGGGCTGATAGGACAAACGTGTATACCATGTGACACACCACAGCTCTCAGTGCCACTAGGATGAATGAAGAGATGTCGGAGAGACTGGAAAGATCAAGGAGCGAGGTGATTTTGTTTGTTTGTTTGCTTTGTTTTGTTTTTAGTTGCTTTGGGGGATTTCTTTTGCAGAGACACTTTTGCAGGGGTGAGGGCAGATATGGAAGAACTTGGAGGAGAGCAGGATTGGGGTGCATGATGTGAAATTCCTAAAGAATCAATAAAGAGTTATGATATAGACTCAGGGATATGCCAGTCTATAGGTATAAACCTATGTATCACATGAGGGTTTTTATTTATGTACTTTTTACTTCAAAAAGCTGAGGAATGAATTTCTGAAATTCATTGTTTACTACTGCTTCAAATTTTAAGAAATGTTTGTGTATTACACAGTCTAACGACTGCACTGCGACCAAAGGCATGAAATATCATATGTAACATATAATGTATTTCAGCATTGAATCCACTGAAAATGAACATAAATTTATGTATTAGGCAGGTGAATAACTGTACTTAAATTGCACTGAGATGAAAGCTCACACTCCAGTGGTAAAATTAGGACACTATGCCCTATAATGTTTTGTGACTTTCTCATTTTTGTTTCTGATGCTTCCTATGCCACTTTTGTTTCTCTTCCTCTGCACCCAACACACATTATTTGAAACCTTATCAAGGGGATCCTGTAGTGTGAGCACATAGAATGCTTCGATCTGTGAACAGAAGGTAATATGAAGCATTCCTCTGCTTTTCCTTCACGTTTAATACGTCACAGACACCATACTTGCTCTCCCCACATTAAGCAGTACTGAAAGAGCTGCAGATAGTCACAGAGAGGACAGACACATGTGAAAAATCCAACTTTTCAGAATCTGAGAAATGGGTACTTCAAAAAATTACAGAAGAAGAAATATATGTGAACATTCTTGGGGGAATGGACTGGAACTCCCTGGCAGTCAGTGCATTAGCAATTAATAATCAGCGGCATTTTTCACTAACATGACAGATGCTATTTCAGATGGCTATGATATTGCTGACAAGGCAGGGATGGGATTTACAGAGCCAGTCAAAGTATAAACAGAAATCTTGTACAAGCAGCTGGAGAGATGGCTCAGTGCTTAAGAGCACTTGCTGTGTTGGATTCTCAGGGCTCATGTCAGGAGGCTCACAACCACCTGTAACTCCAGCTCCCAGGATCTTACACCCTCTTTTGGTCTCCATGGGTCCTCCCACACATGTGGCATACACTCAGGCACACACACATGTGTATGTATCTATATCACATGTATACCTACTGATCCCAGTTGCTTTTATGTGTACATGTTTAAGACTGACTGCTTGGGATAACCTATCATAGGTCTCCTCCTCAGGGAGAAGAGTCTTCAATAATTTGTCAGGTGCTTTTCCAATTTCACGGTGAGTTGACACAAACTGAAATTTATCACTATGAATTACCACAGTTAAGGAAAGGTAGCGTGAGAAATAAATTCAAAATGTAAATAAAAATTTGATACGTCTACTCGGAAAAGAAATGGAAAAATCATTTTAAAAAATCTTTGGTACTTTTGAGGGGAGGTCTAGTCTGTCTCTCTTGGCAACTTGGGAGTTGCAGAGGGTTCAAGTTTCCCTTGTCTGTGTGGCATCTAGACCTGCAGAATTCCCTCTAATAACAATCAAAGATAGAAGTGAGGCATCTACCTCAGCAATCAAGGCCACCATTTCTGGCTACAGTGTGAAAACTAACCTCATTAGCAGCATTAATTCTCCAAGCACGGAAGCAGCAAAAGATGTTTGGCTCAATTGCTAGGGAAGTTCAATGTTCTCTCATGTGGTTCCTTTGTAAGAACACACACACACAAAATTACTTTCAGCCTGTCAATGTTTTATTTTATTTCTTAAAAATTAAATATTTAATCTTCTTAATCAAAACTACCAAGTTCCTCTTATTTTTTATTGTTTGACAGTTTCTTATATTTGTATAACAAATTTTAGCCATTAAAAGCAAAACTTTTGTCATTTGTGGTGATTGCTAATTAAACTTATATTTGAGATATAGCATTCTTTATGGAGCTAGAGTAAGCTCTCTGCCACTGAACTACATACCCTGCCCAGAAATGTCTTTAGTGACTTCATACTTTTTGAATCACATAGTTACTAATTCTTGTTTTACTGTGACTCATTTTTTTTTACCATGAACTAAATAAAACAAAGAACGTTGTAGATTTGAACTACACTAATATAATCTTGAAACTGTTAAACATTCATGAACCAGATGGCAACCCTCCAGCGTGTATATATCTGACATAGATATCAGATTAGAAAATTTCCTTCACAAGCAGACTGTTTAATAACAAGCATCAGCAAGACCTCCATAAAAAATTGCATTTTATGTGAAATTGCCTTGAGGCCAATTACTAACAGGCCTGACCCAAACTATAAGAAATAAAAAATGGATTAGCCAATCTGTAACAAGCAGAAGTTCTCATTAAAGTAATATTAATACAAAAGCAACACATAGCACCAACCATGGAATATGTATCAGCTTCTATCATTTGAACCCATTGGGAGGCTTTTTAATACCGAGGCTTTAACACAGTGGATGCAGCTAAGATGTCAAATCTGGGGCCTGACGAATTGTTAAGGAACTGAGGAGAATCCATAAAGTAGCTAGACCATGTTTCATAAGATTTGGTTCTGTTAGCTCAGGGCTAAGTCCCAGTTCCAGGCTGTGCCTTTCCCACAGTTCACGGGGAATGGGAAAGGAACATGAGATTGCTCTCAGATTAAATCATTCTTCCAGCACAAGTCACTTGAATCACAACTCAAGCTCATGGTTGGGAATGAGTGAGCCCTGGGTTCTATCTGAGGATTATATCTTCTGTCATATATGTTAGATGGATGCCTTTTGTGACCTTTTTATCCACCAGGGTTTTCTTCGTTATTATTTCTTTCTTTCCCTTTCTTTTTTCTTTATTACTTCTTTCCTCTTCTGTTTTTCTTACTGTAATATAAAGGACTGAAGCCACCCAGACACAATGGAACATACAGCCTTTTTTGCTTTCTGTACAAAAACACTTAAAAAAAAATCAATTTGTATTCCTTTGGCCATGTAAGTTTATTTGCACATCACAGCAAACAGAACTTGCTCAAATTTCTCCTGTTTTTAAAAATGGCTATAAAGTACATCTTTTCTTTTAGTAATTGATACTTTTTAAAAAAAAATTTTATGGGATAAGTACTTGTAATGGGAAAAAAGTTCAGAATCACACAATTTTTAAGTTTTTGGTAAATTTAATTTTATCCTTCAAGCCTTAATAGCTACATATTTGATGAACCCATTAAGTTATTAAAGACATATAGTGAACATGGACAAGGTACTACATATTGGGGGAGTTGAAGTGTGTGTGTACACATATGCACATGTGTTTACTGCTAATATGAAGCTCTGTGTGAAATACTCACACAGCATGTACATACATATGTAAGCTATCTGGAATTATTTCACAATATATATTAGCATTTCTCCTCATATTAACATTTTTGAGACTAATGTGTAATGATCAGATGATTTGTTCCCAGAAGTTTTCCTGGTCCCACCCAGCTCGCCGCCGCTCAGACTCAAATAAACACACAGATACTAATTAAAACTGTTTGGTCTAATGGCTCAGGCTTCTTGCGAGCTAGATCTTACACTTAAGTTAATCCATAATTCTTATTTATGTTTAGCCACATGGCTTGGTACCTTTTCCCAGTTCTGCCTTCACATCTTGCTTCTCATGGTGGCTGCAGCTGGCCATGTCTCCTGACTCAGCCTTCCACTTCCCAGAATTCTCTTCTCTGCTTATCCTGCCTGTACTATTCTTCCTGCCTGGCTACTGGCCAATCAGTGTTTTATCAATCAATCAGAGCAACACATTCACAGCATACAGAAAGACATCTCCAGCAATGTTTCATAGTACATATGTTCTATTTTTAGACATTTCCCTAATAATAAACAGTTTCCTTGCTTTATATTTGATTTTTAAAATTCTCTTAAAATATATTTAATTTATATTTTATATGTATGGGTGTCTTGTGTGCATATATGACTATTCATTACATGTTTATCTGGTTCTGGTAGACACTAGAAAAAGGCATTGGATCCCCTGGAACTGGAGTCACAAACAATTCAGTTGCCAGGTGGGCACTGGCAACTGAAAGTTGAAAGAAGAGCAGTCAGTGCTTTAAACTGCCGAACCATCTCTCCAGCCCCAAAAATTCTTAAGTAAAATTTTGGTATTGCATTATCCATTGTTTTTCTACTTTAGAATGACCCCAAAAGAAGAAGTCTACAGATGTCTGGGTTTTTTTTGTTTTTTTGTTTTGTTTTGTTTTGTTTTGAGACAGGGTTTTTCTATATAGCTTTGCACCCTTTCTTGAACTCACTCTGTAGCCCAGGCTGGCCTCAAACTCACAGAGATCTGCCTGCCTTTGCCTCCCAAGTGCTGGGATTAAAGGTGAGCACCACCACTTCCCAGCTTGATGTCTGTTACATAATATGTTTTAGAATTTAATTTTTGATTTGCAGGAGTTTAAAATACAGAGATAAATTTTAATAGCATATATTTGGTTCCCTTGGTCTGCTGAGGAATCTTTTTTTTCTCATACAGAGGCCACAGATGAAGGCTAAGCTTTTCAATGAGTACAATGATTATAGCTGGAATTGTTTGGGGGCCTGCAACCAGCTCCCAAATAAAGACACAGATACTTATTATTAATTATGAATGCTTGGTCTTAGCTTAGGCTCGTTCCACTAGCTCTTTTAACTTAATCAAACCTGTTTCTATTCATCTAAGTTTTGCCTCAAGGCTTTTTAACTTTTCTTTCATCCTGTATGTGCTACTTTTCTACTTCCTCTGTGTCCAGTTGCATTTGGCAAATTCAGAGAAATCTTTCCATTATCTATCCTATCTTGGTGAATCCAAAATTTTGTACCTAATTTATTTCCTTTATAACTTTTATTACCAATCCCAAGCTATCTTTTTAAACCTTAAAAATTTTTTATATAAACAACTAATGCTTCTATGTCTCTGTACCTTATACCTCTTTTGTGAGTTTCTTTTTTGAATTTAGTAACAAGGAAAACTATAACTACAACTATCTTATCTTCAACTCTATCAGAGACCTGAAAAGGATATAATATTACCTGAGTAAATAGGAAGTGCAGTGCAAGCAACTTCCAATACTCTAGAAATGACAGATATATTTGGCTGCCTAGACAGCCACATAAAGTTCCTCTGCAATATTGGAACATCCATCTTTGGCCTACAGGCCTAGAATATCTGACAGCCTTTTCTGTGAAGCAATAATTTTGAAGGACTGTCCCACCTTGTCTTGGCGAAGTTTGGCAGTCTTTTTCCTTTGTGTCCTGCTTGTCCAGTTTATACAGCACATTGTCAGCAGATGAGGCAAGGGCAGTTTATTGCTGAAATGGCTAGCTTTGCCACATGGCTTTTTTAATTATTACTTTACTCTTTCTTTAAAGATCTTGCTTAATTATTTCTAGACTATTTAGTTTTTCCAGTGACTGTCTATACCCATTTTCTTTTCTTTCTTAAGCACCTATGCACATTTTTAAACACAGTGTAACCTGTCTAGAGGGTTTTTTCAGTCTGAACCTGCTGTGCTGTGCACCTGTAGCATTCTCTGGCTGTGTGAGCCAAACTTTAAGATGCTAAGTGGCAGCAAGTGCCTCTGCCATGTGGCTCTGGCAGTTGGCTTCACATCCTCCTCTGGTCGGTAAACACAGGGGCCTGACCAAGAGCTGCATTTAACTGCGCCAGCTCAAGGAAGTTGGTGCCCTCACTGTGGCAGGTGGTTTTACTTAGCTTGCTGTTTCTAGTTAGCATATAGCTGCTTAAGTACTCTGTTGAGCAACAGCACATCTTAAAGAGCCATGTCTTTTTTTTTTTTTTGCTTTCTCAGGCCCTATATGGAAATTTGGGCCCCATGCTGGGCACCAACTGTACTTGAAATTTTCTATGGGCTGCCAACCAGCTCCCAAACAAAGACACAGAGACTTATTATTAATTCTGAATGCTTGGCCTTAGCATAGACTTGTTCCACTAGCTCTTTTAACTTAATTAAACCTGTTGCTATTAATATACATTTTTCCTTAGGGCTTTTAACCTTTCATTCTGTATGTCCTATTTTCCTGCTTCCTCCCTGACTGTCTGTCTGGTGTCTCTTTTCTTTCTTTCCTGAACCTAAATTCCCCTTTAAACACACTCTCCCTGCCCAGAAGTTCTACCTATACCTCCCTCCTTGCTATTGGCCAATTTAGCTTTTCATTAGACCAATCAGGTGCTTTAAGCAAGCAAGGTAAAACAGCAACATTTCTTTACATAGTTAAATGTTGTGGGAATTTGACCTGTTCAGCCAATGTCATTGAGGTGAGAAGCCCTAGGGAATGAGGTAATGTCTGTCTTTGAAGTTGAGATGTGTTTCTTGTATGCAGCAGATGGATGGATCCTGTTTTTGTATCCATTCTGTCAGCCTGTGTTTTTTTAATAGGTGAATTGAGTCCATTGATAGTAAGGGATAATAATGTTCCTGTTATTTTTTGGTGATAGTGTGTGTGTATTTCCCTTCTTTGGAATTTGCTGCTGTGGGTTTATCTATTGCCTGTGTTTTCATGGGTGCATCTAACTTCCTTAGATTGGAGTTTTCCTTCTATTGCTTTCTGTAGGGCTGGATTTGTGGATAGGTGTTATTTAAATCAGGTTTTGTCTTGGAATGTCTTGTGAACTCTGTCTATGGTGATTGAAACTTTTGCTGGGTATAGTAGTCTGGGCTGGCATCCATGGTCTCTTAGTGTCTGCATTATGTCTGTCCAGGACCTCCTGGCTTTCAGAATTTCCATTGAGAAGTCAGGTTTTACTCTGATGGGTCTGCCTTTATAAGTCACTTGGCCTTTTTCCTTTGTTGCTCTTAATATTCTTTCTTTATTCTGTATGTTTAGTGGTTTAATTATTATGTGGCAAGGGGACTTTTTGGGGGGTCTACTCTATTTGGTGTTCTATAAGCATCTTGTATCTTCATAGGCATTTCCTTCTTTAGATTGGGAAAGTTTTCTTCTATGATTTTGTTGAATATATTTTCTGTGCCTTTGAGTTGGTATTCTTCTCCTTCTTCTACCCCTATTATTTTTAGGTTTGGCCTTTTCATGATGTCCCAGATTTCCTGGACATTTTGTTTTATGATTCGTTTGTCTTTAGTGTTTTCTTTGACTGATGAATCTATTTCCTCTATTGTATCCTCCATGCCAGAGATTATCTCTTCCATCTCTTGTATTGTTAGTTATGTTTGAGATGAATTGCTAAATGGTCTTATTAATCAAAAAAAAACCCAGATCCAGATACTGGGATGAAAACTGAGAGATCAGAGGAATAGGACAAACCACAGCCAACCTCACCTCACCAACTCCTCAGTCTCCAGAGAAAGCTACTTCCTGTATATCCACACCTATATGCCTTTCTGTCCCTGCCCTCTTACTTCCTCTTTTTGCCCAGCTCCATCACTTCCTCTTTCCGCTCAGCTCTATCACTTCCTGTCTGTCTGTACAGACCTCCAGACCTCTATGATTAACTAGTGCTGGAAATTAAAGGCATGTGCCACCATTCCTGGCTCTGTTCCCAGTGTGGCCTTAAACTCACAGAGATCCAGATGAATCTCTGCCTCCCAAATGCTAGGATTAAAGGTGTGTGCTACCACTGCCTGACTTCTATGTTTATTATAGTGGCTGGCTTTTTCCTCTGATCTCCATGCAAGCTTTATTTATTAGAGCACGAATAAAATATCATTCACCACAGTTATGCTTGCATCTGTGTTTCCTGTTCATTTACTCAGATTTTCTATTTCCAGCATTCCTCAGTTTGTGTCTTCTTCATTGTTTCTATTTTAATTTTCAGGCCTTGAACTGTTTCCTTCACCTGTTTAATTGCTTTTTCTTGGCTTTCTTTAAGAAATTTTATTGATTTCTTCCAATTTTTTGTTTGTATTTTTCTCAATTTCTTTAAGAGAATTTTTCGTTTCCTCTTTAAAGACCTCTATTATCTTCATAAAGTTATTTTTAAGGTCACTTTCTTCTGCTTCTTCTACATTGTGATGTTCAGGTCTTGCTGTTGTAGAACCACTAGGTTCTGGTGGTGCCATATTACTCTTTATGTTGTTATATGTACTTTTGCACTTTTGCATCTACCCATCTCTTCCTCCAATAGGTGCAAGAGGTGTCTGTGTCTGAGGGAGCTGCTCTTGGTCCAATCTGTGCTTGCTGTGTCTGTGTCTCAGGGGCCCACTCTGGGTCTAATTGTAGCTCTTGATCTAATTACAGCTGGTGGATTCTGTGTATTGGGGAGCTGCTCTTGGTCCAATCAGAGCTGGCAGATTCTGTGTCTCAGGAAGCCGCTGAGGTTGCAGGGGGATGGGTGGGTTTGGGGTAGGGAGTGGGTTTTATAGATTGCAGGGTCAAATGAGAGGTATTGGTAGGGAAGCCTGCCTGCAAGAATCTTCCCTACTGGTCAGCAACTAGGGCAGCCCATTTTTTAAAAATTTATCTATATTTTATGTATGAGTATTCTGCATGCCAGAAGAGGGCATCATATCCTATTATAGATGGTTGTGAGCCATCATGTGGTTGCTGGTAATTGAACTCAGGACCTCTGAAAGAGCAGCTGGTGCTCTTAACCACTGAGCCATCTCTCCAGCCCCCCACTTTTTTAATGACAGTAACTTAATAATTTTATAATTCAAATTGCTTGATTTAAAATAATATTTTGATAGAAAAGCACTATGATGAAAAAAACTCTAAGCTTTTCAGAAATCACTTTCCTATGGTTTTAATATTTGCCCTTATTTTTTAGTAATGTAGCTTTAGAGTATTCTGTGACCCAAAGAAACTGAATCAGTTTATGATGCATAAATTGCTCTTCTATTTTCCCATATTTTTCTTTTGTCATTTTTTGTATTTACCTACAAACCTGTTTTGTAGTAATTTTTTTTTAAAAAAATTAAGATCCTTAAGCATATTTACCTTTTTAAAAATCCTTGGTACTCCTAATATAAATGATTTCTGTTCACTTTCTCTTTTCTCCACACATAAAGCAGCTCAGGTGTGTAGTCGCAGCCTTCGCCTTTTTTGTGTCAGTAAGTTACATGTTCTATCAATGCCATTTATAATAGCCTTCACTTCATGTGTATCCAGTTATTCCAACCAGCCATCTGAAGAATTGCTATAGAGATGATTTTATGGATTGGAAAGAATTCTGAGTTTCATCTTATTCTGTGACTAGATGGTTATTATACATAGTACTTTCAGTAAAACACATCTTCCAAAAAAATTTCACCACAAGAATCAGTGGTACCTTAAAGTATCACAAAACATAAATTTTATGCTTTTGTTTTTCAATAAGCAATTTCAATAAGAAGTTCATGTCTATGCACATTCTGTTTCTTTTAGAACACAGACGGTAATGGGGACTGGAAGAACAATTACCTAAGAAGTTACAGTTAGTTTTGCATAGAAACTCAAAAGGAAAAAGTCAAATTCTGTGGGAAGATAGTCTAAGGGAGCCCAGGTCAGAATCTCACCTGTCATGTGGACACACAGCTGGCTTCTCTCTGTTCAATACAATGTGTCTCAGTGACTTGAAATGAGACACACAAGTAACACCGTGAAAACACTCCTTTAAAACTTATTTCAGAATAAGGAGTTTGAAGGCATTAAAGATGGTTTTGTAGAAACTGCATGGCAATTTCTATCCTGTGAATTTTCCATTTCAGATTATGCTGTTTTTGGGGATCCATGTCACCTGGCGAATGGATGTAGCTAAGGAATCTGTTCACTTGGCTATTTCAGACTGTAATTGAGGAATCCATGGATTGACACTTTTTTCTCTGGTTAAGAGAGAGATATCAGGCAAACCCAGCTAATATTTTATAGTGGATATATTGATAAATGGAGGAAATTTATGAAATTGGTTCCTTTAGGTCTTTATGAAAATTGTGTGCTTCTTACGACAGGTATCACTTGAAACTCCAGATATGGCAACTAATTGAATCTATGTAATGGCCCTGTGAGGTAGATACTGTCAACATGTCCATTTCACATGTGAGAAACTGAGGAGCAGAGACTAAGCACCTTGTCCAGAACAACACTGAGAGGCAGAATTCAGTTTAGTTAAATAAAAACCTGAAGCCTTCTGTTAAAATGCATGCAAATAAAAAGAAATAAATATAATTTTAAATCCAATGTTTGAAGAATCTTGTCTGTCAACTTTAATCTCCTACTTAAGCCTTTTAACCACTAAATAATTACATTAGTGGTGATAAAGGACTGAATGATATATATGAGAGAACTCCAAGGTCTGGATATTTTTAGTTGAAAGTCTAGTATCAAGTCTGGGAGAACAGCTTTTAATACATTAGGAGATATTTAAAATACATCTAAAAGTATTTTTTCTCTCTATATATTTGTATTGAGAACAATGTCTCATGTTATGATTAGTTCATTATGACTTAATACAACCAAACTATATTTTGAAATAATATTTGTAATAATGGCCATTGTGACATAATTTTCTTGCTGTTGGATGATTGAGTGTTGCCTGTGTTCTTATCCTGTGTTTTAGAAAACACATAGACTCTGTCTTCTTTTGTTATTTCAGGAAAATGGCATTTTCCTATGTCAGAGAGAGAGAGAGAGAGAGAGAGAGAGAGAGAGAGAGAGAGAGAGAGTATTGCATGTCATGTTTGGAGGAGTAGGAAGTAATTTTATTTGTTAAAGTTAATATAAGAAATAAATAAGAATAAAATGAGCATACAAATGTTCTTCATTAGCTAATATTGCACTGGATATTTCTATAAAATTCTTGACACTGTATTAATACTGTTTCTAAGTAGTTTTCTAATATAAAAATGTACATTTTAAAAATAATCAAGCATTCTCTTTAATAGAGCCTCATTCTCCTGGGCATTTCTTTCGTCCCCCCTCCCTTCCTTCCTCCCTATCTCACTTCCTTCCTTCTAGTGAAATTTCTCTTGTTCTTCAAAAACTGAACGAGGAGAATAGATTTCAGATAAAAGTAGCTAACTCCATGTCATCAAGTTACAACAACACATTTTTGATATTCAATATAAATTAGACACTTTCAATATGTTGTCAAACTTTTGGTAGCAAATAAAATGGTACAATAATTGTTATTTATTTCTTTGAATCTTGAAGATTATGACAGATGATTAGTAAAGTCAAACCTGAATTAATATTTGATGCTTCATAAGACACACATCAGTCAAAATAGTGTAACTTTTTATGCTGTCCAATTCTATATTTAAATACAAACATACTGAATAAACTATGCATACAAACTAAAAATGTAGTCTGATTATTCTTTGTCTACTGTCTTCTCTGACATAATCACTAGTAAAGTGTAACATGTGTCTTCACCACTTTGGGCTGCAATAACAAAGCACCATAAATTAAGAAGCTTAAACAACAACCATTTCCTTCTCACAGTTCTGAAGGAACTGAGCCTTCCACTGGGATAATGGGATGCTGACATGTTTGAACCTTCCAGGATTCAGAACACTGTTTTCTTATTCTAGTCTCTCATAGAAGATAGGGAATGAGAGAGCTCTTTGAAGTCTCTAAGGGGTTGACTCCATTCATGGGGGCTTCATCCTCAGGTCACAATCGCCTCCTCTTTCTTTTTAGGACTGGGCAGAGTAACACGAAGATAATACCACATAACACTATAAGAGGATATGTCCTTCAGGCCTTCTTGTCATAAGTATACATATATGTAAATTTATCACCGTATTACAGGTTTATGAAAGGCATGAGATTATACTGTAGTTTTTCTGAAAATTGTATTACTTAAAACATACACTGATGATAGCTGTTAGTGCACATTTACCTGATAGTTTTCATCTTTAGAGATTACTGCTGTCATTTAAGCCTTCTCTTTCTGAAATAGAACCTTTCATGGTCCTTCTGAGGATTTGTGATGTGTGAACGCATAAATCAAAATGGAATCACAAATGGAATTGATGCCCTGGACAGCTGAAGAAGTGGAGAAGCCATCTCTGTAGAGATGTATTTCTGCTTCTGTGCTTGGCAACTGTTATCCCTTTCTTCTCACATCCTCCCAAACCGTTACCTGTCTTCCTCACTTGTTTCTTCCAGCACTGTCTGTAACAGATTTGGCCAATCATCCCAGCTACAGTGATTTTTATGTTGCTCCTCATTTGTCAGAGGATGACCACAGATCCCAGATCATCTGCTGGTATTTACTTTCCAAGGTTCTTATCATTTCCCAAAAGGAAATGATAAATCTTGCCTCCTAACATCCAGCTTCATGCATTTTCTGTTTCTCTTTGAAATAGATCCAACATTACCACTTGAATACTTTTGATGTCTAATAGTGTCAGCATTGTTCTCCAGACACAAAGTAAACGGCAGAAAAAGAAGCCCCGGCTGAGTAAAGAACCGTGTTGCACGATGACCTCACGTGGAGGTCATGGAGGAGACAGCAGCAGTTTTCTATGAGGCATTTATAATTTGGCTGGGATTCTAGTCAGTTTTTATTGGCTAAGGACTCAAGGCCTGGTGGAAACCAAATTTATGTTCATTGACACAGATTTTTTTCTTTTTGCTTTTACTGTAAAGGATTGGGACACATACATGTACACACATTTACATGTTATCTATAAGTAACATTATTTCTGTGGTAAATAATATCAGAAATAAATTAGTATTGTAGGGGCACAGCAAGGGATTAGATAACACATGTGTCTTCATTCAGATATTTTCGTGTGCATTTCTAAGACTGGAGATAGAACAAAGTGTGGAAGGGTTTGCTAGTTTGAAAACAAAAATGAATATTTCCAGTGGCTATTTCCCTCCTTCTGTATTTTGAGGCAGCAATATTAGTGTGGTGGCATTTAACATTTCAGACAATATATGAGATGAGTAAGAAGCTTGTGATTTTGATTCTTAATTTCAAATTTATTATCATCAGTATAGAGAAGATAAACACCTTATATTTAAAAGCAGACAAAAAAAAGTTATTTAGGTGATCTACACAAACACATATGCATATATGTTTATACACGTACATACATATATACATATATATTTACATTTACTTGTTTTGTGTGTGGATGTATTTGTTTGGGCACGTGTGATCTGGTGCTGGTGCATGTGTGGAGGACAGAGGACAAGTTGCAGTAGTTTCTTCTATTGTGCTGGTTCAAGTCATCAAGGTGGGTGTCAAGCGTCCCTACCTGCTGAGCCATCACAGTGACCTGAATTTTAGGTGCTATGGTTTGTGAAGTTACAAATAAAAATAGAGGGCTGTAAAGATCTGAGTGACACAAGATCAAAGAGGTTTATTTCAGGATATTCAAATTACAGAAAAGGACTAGTTTTTTTATAGACCAGTTCTCTGCAGGAAACTGCCTAGAAAATCTACATACAGTGAAGAAAGAACCCAAGCTTTCCATGCCCCCACCCAAATAAAAGATCAGAAAGCCGTGAAGGCTTGAGAATCAGGGGCTCCATCGAGGAGAAAGGGTCAAATGAAGCTGGCTTTCATTTGTGCCACTTTCCTCACAGTACCTGCCTGTCTCAAAGGTGTTACTGCAATGGTCAGAAACGAAGCTCTGCCAGAAACTAGAGTCCAGGGACCATCAAGAAGAAAGGACCTGTACCTGGTGTGCTTAGAGGCTTCTATCTTTGGAGTACAAATGGCACAATCTATTCAGGCCATTTTATATATTACCACAACCTGGGAAGCTCATTAATAACAGAATTTACTTCTCATGGTCGCAGAGGTTGGGAAATCCCAGAACAGGACACCTACACATTCTGTGTCTACTCAAGGTCTACATCCTGGTTCCATAGACAGCTCATTTCCATTTGTCATGGTAGAAGAGGTAGGGATCTTTCTGAGTCATCTTTTATAAAGGCAAGAATCCCATTCATGACAGCTCATGACTGAATCACCTGCCTCAAACCCCGACTGTTAATACTATTGTTATGGGAGTTGGGTTTCAATGTATGAATCTAGCGAGGACATGAAGATCCAGACAATAGACCTGAGCTTTGACAAAGAGTGGTTCACAAAGTTGAAAGTCTTGTTTGGGAGTAGCTCAGTACCAATCTGGTACTGGCTAATTTGGTAACTGCCTATCAGAGAGCTTATCCAGAGACTCAAATTAGCTGAATGGTCCCTTGTAGCTGGAGTTTTGTCTCCGGTTCCTGCCAAGCCGCAGCAGTCCCGCAACCCACTTATAAAATAAACACACAGACGCTTACATTATTTAAACTATTTGGCCTAATCGCTTAGGCTTCTAGCTATCCAGTTCTTACATCTTAAATTAACCCATTTCTATAAATCTATACCTTGCCACATGGCTCATGGCTTATCAGTATCTTGCATGTTGGTACTCATGGAGGTGGCTGGTAGCATCTCCTGACTCAGCCTTCCTGTTCCCAGAATTCTCTTCTCTGCTTGTCCCACCTATACTTCCTGCCTGGCTACTGGCCAATCAGCATTTTATTTATACAGAGCGATATTCATAGCACTTCCTTTTTTCTTTTTTTTCAAAAAGGAAGGTTTTAACTTTTACATAGTAAAATTACATATAACAAAACAATTATCAAGCAAGAATTACAGTTACAATATCTAGTCTATTTATAATATCTAGTCTACTTGTATTTGGCAAAATTAAAGAAGATATCTTATCTATCCTTTATTTGTGAGTCTAAGGTTTTATATCTAACTTATCTTTTATCATAACTAAGGAAAATTATAAGTATCTAGTCTTCAACTACATCAAAGACCTCAGAAGGATATATTACCTGAGAAATGGGAGACGGATGCAAGCAACTTTCAGGAGTCTTGCAAGAGTAGACAGAGACAGCTGGCAGCCTAGACAGTTATCCAAAGTTCCTTTTTAAAGTTGAGGCATATGTCTTCAGCCCACAGGTCTAGAGTCTCTAAGTCACTTTTCTGTGTCCTGTAGAATGTCTGGCAGTTTCCTCTGTGAAGCAGGAACTTAAGGACCACTTTGCCAAGCAAAATTCAGTGGTCACCTTCCTATGGGTCCTGCATATCCAGTTGATCAAGCAGTCCAGGCAAGAACAGTTTCTTGCCCAAATGGCTATTTTTGCCAAGAAGAAGATAAACTCCATATAGAGTGTCTTTGATGCCCATCCTCCTCTCTGAAGTAAATCAGTGCTGCCAGGAGCAGATATGTCTTACTGTCCAGAAAGTCTAAATTTTTAAAACATTTTAAATGCCATATTTTGTAGGTCTTTAAAGTGTTTGAAGATTACCTACCTAATTGAATTATATCTATGTATACCTAGAAAACAACATGACTGTAAGTTTGACTATCATGGAAGACTAATTATTAATCTGTATTTTTAATTATCCATTACAATCTGAATGAGTTACATAAACATAATACCTCAAACAAGAATAGAAATATATATACAGTATAACAAAATTAAGTTTAAACTTGTATCAGTGAACTAAAATCCATAGCAATGTAAAACATTTTAAACAAGTGGCTCTTTAAAAGTAGATTTAATAATCTACCCTTTCATCCTATCATATCTATATCAGTCCCTCAATCAAAATTCTGGCTTTCAATAAACTTACAATGTGTGGAAGAAAATGATCTGATACACAACTCTGCTGTGGGATGGTCTGTATGTCAATTGCTCTCATTGGTCAATAAATAAAACACTGATTGGCCAATGGCCAGGCAGGAAGTATAGGCGGGACTAACAAAGAGGAGAATGGAGAAAACAGGAAGGTGGTAGAAGATACTGCCAGCTGCCGCCATGACAAGCAGCATGTGAAGATGCCGGTAAGCCACAAGCCACGTGGCAAGGTATAGATTTATAGATATGGATTAATTTAAAATATAAGAACAGTTAGCAAGAAGTCTGCCACAGCCATACAGTTTGTAAGCAATATAAGTCTCTGTGTTTACTTGGTTGGGTCTGAGTGGCTGTGGGACTGGCAGATCACAGAGATTTGTCCTGACTGTGGGCCAGGCAGGAAAACTCTAGCTATGCAACTCTGGAAAAGTAATTGAGGAAACTGAGTCAGCCTGTTTGGTCATATGACCTCTGACTCTAGATCTGACTCTAAGTCGTGTCAGTTTGTGTGTTCATCTTTCGTTTTAGTTCTTTGAAATTTTCACACTTGTATACGATATATCTCAAGCAACACCCTACTCCCTGTCTCCAACTCATTTCCCATCCCCCAACACATTTCCTTCCCAATTTCATGTGCTTTTATTTTTGTTTTGATAACTCACTGATTCTAAGTGCTACCCATATGTGCATGACTGTGGGGTTACACCAGGGAGCACAGGAAGCCGACCAGTAGCCACCCCCGCAGGAAAAGTGATTTTCATTCCCCAGCAGCCATCACCCATCAATAGCTCCTCAGATAGGGCCCTATCCTCTCAATGTTGGAGTTTATAACTGGCGTGATCTTGGGCAGATACTGAGTAGGTAACCACAGCTATTGCGAGTTCACATGTACAACAGCCACATTCTACCCAGAGGAAGGCATTTCACAACAGTCCTCCCTATCTTCTGCCCCTTAAAGATTTTTTTCCTGCTTCCTCTTCCTCATGTTCACTGAAAATTGAGGTTGGGAAGAGTTGATATTAGTATCCCATTTACAGCTGAGCATTCATCATTATTAGAACATTGAACAATTATGAGTCTCTGTATTAATTACCCACTGCAATAAGAAGATTCCCAGATCAAGGGTGAGAGCAACACAAATCTACGGCTATAAAACCTATACATCTGAGAAGCAGTTTAATGACATGGATATTTAGCAAAACAACATCAATAGATTTTCTCCTTGGGCCTATAAATTCCCCAGCCTTGCGTTTTGACCATCTTTATCGTGGTAGGCATCAATTACCTCCTGTGAAAATCAGGCCTCAAATCCAATCAAGAGAGTTTTGGTTACTCCACCAACAATTTTGCCACTGTTACACCAGTAGGGCACATCTTGCTTGCTAGGCTGATAATGTAGCATATGGGATCATTGATATTAATGTCTTTTCTCATTCAGTAATATCTTTATAGCACATTCCAGCACTTTGAAAGCTAGCCAGCAAGAAGATGATTTCTTTGTCAGTTCAAGTTTGATTTATGTATTACTTGGTTTGCAAGACTATAGGTTCCCATGTAGCTTTTTTATGCATAATTCACCTTGCTTAACAATTCACCTGCTCCTTCATTTTCCCAGACTCTCATTCCTCTGCCTGTTTGAACTTTTCTGACCCCTCTATTCATCATCTCCATTTTCATTTACCCAATATTCTACTATTATCCTTCATTAGTTGATGCCCCCCTACAGTCTATTCCTAGATTTCTGGCTTATACATGCACCCAAAATTAAACATACAAAACAAAAAAATTGGATCCAGATCCCATATATAAGAGGAAAGATACAAACTTTGTCTTTTGGGGCTTGAATGACCTCACTCTGTATAATACTTTTCATTTCCATACATCTACCTGAAAATCCAATGGTCTCATTTTTCTTCACAGTGGAGTAAGACTCCACTGTGGATATGTACCACATTTTCTTTATCATCACTTGATGGGTGTCTATATTAATTTCATTTCCTGCCTGTTGTGAATAGACCATCAGTGAACACGAACATACAAGATTCTTGATAGTAGGATATAAATTTATTTGTGTATATGTCCAGGAGTTGTGTAGCTGGATCATAGCATAGATGGGATTCCAGGGTTTTTTTTTTTTTTTTTGAGATACCACCAGACTGATTTCCAAAGTTGCTGCACTAGTTATTCACACCAGCAGTATAGAAGCATTCTCTTTTCCTCACATCCATGACACTTGCCATTTGTTGCAGGTCATGATCATTCTGACCAGGATGAAATGGAATCTTCAAGTAGTTTTAACATGCATTTTCGTGATAGCTAAGGATATTGAACAACTTGAGTGTTTAGCCATTTGTAACACTACTTTTGAGAATGGTAGTGTCAGGTTTGAGCTATCTTTCTGTCATATATGCTCAGTCCTGAGTAACTCAGATATAAAAACAAACAGAAGTTCTAAAAATGATGAGCTAGGCCAAAGGAAAGTCATCTTTAATGTGTGCAGCATGACAAACCTTGTCCGTCTGAAGCACTAACACAGCCATGTGTAGCCTTGGTGTTTCCATGCTGCTGCTCACGGTACATGATGCTTAGGAAATGATATATAATCATTGTAAATACAGCCTTAGAGTTATTTTTCTTGTCTCTTTTATGGAGGGATAATTCAGAATGAGAACAGAGCTCAGTAAATATCCTTTTAGCATGCCTTAAGGTTCTATATCAAACCATGAATTACTTTATGTTAAAAGGATTTTATGCTTTTAAATTATATACAACAGGAATTATTTTACATGTGTTCTTGAAGCACCAACATGTTAGCTTTTTTTAACCCCACTCTACACCAGTTCTTATATAATGTTCGAAAGAAATAAAGTTGGACCTGGTGATATGGCTCAGTGTGAAAAAGCATTTGCCACCAAGGCTGATGACCTCAGTCTAATCTTTTCCTCTGACCTCCACAAGTATACTGTGTCTTGTAGTCTTGCTCATACATGTACACACACACACACACACACACACACACACACACACACACACACACACATACACACTGCAACTAAGTAAATAAATATATAAAATAAAGCTGCATGTCTTAAGAAATACTGGACTGTTGAAATTTTCACAGTGATGCTGGAGTTTTCCTCAGTGTTAGAAATAGAAAGATATTACTGTAATATATTTCAATAATCTTTATCTTTTCTTAGCATTTGAGGTTGAATCTTTTAATGCAGCAAAATTGTTTCTTGGTGCAAAGCAGTGGAAATGCAATAGCCTTGAATAAGTTACTCTGGAATGTGAAATATGACACTTACTCATTTATTAGACTTGGAATCCAGGGCTGGTATGATGATTTGGGACTCAGTAAGAACATCCTTATGCACACTAAATACTTGTGAGGTGGTGGAAAATCTTACCATGTTTGATGTGCTTCCAAAGCTAAATACTAACCCTGTTATATTGGGTAGTCTATACTCAAAGACATTATTGTATACATAATGTATGAAATATGTGTAAGAGGCTGATGCTCTGTCTGGTATTATCTACATTTGATTTTTGTGGCTTAAATAATCTTACACTGGTGTGATTTTGAAGCATTTACTTCATTAGTACTCTATCATTTCCTTGATTACAGCTGTCAATCCTTGGCCTTAGTGGTCTCTGCTCTTCTCTTTCTCCAGAACCTCACCATCATTACCATTCTGCAGATCTCACAGGTTTAGCATCTATGATTGCTACTCAGTAGTTCCCCCTGTCTGGCTACCTGATCCTAGGTATTCAGGTACACAGGGGATAATTCCTGGATGAATGGTCACTGATTTTTTCATTTTAATGATAGAAAAATCCTAATGCCTTTTTCTAGATGGCACCAGAAACCTCCAACAATATTGATATATTGAATGTCTATACAAGTCAGTAGCAAAGGAAGATATTTCAAAATGTCATAGGAACTAAAGACATTCCTATTTCCTGAGTAAAATAAGATTTCTACAAAAAGTCCTTTAATTCTTTTTTGCTTTGGTTCGACAGTTTCTAAATGTAAAACATGTTTATTATATTTTAAAAGCCAAAGAACACATGATCATTTCCCTAAGTGGAATCATCAATAATTCAAATACAAAGAAAAGAAGGTTATAGAATTTGTAAAACCACAAATTCAAAGGGCTGAGTGATATAGAACTTTCTCAGGAGAACACTAAAATAGCAAATTTTGGTTTATCACTATCTTAGGGTTTCTATTGCTGTGAAGAGGCACCATGACCACAGCAACTCTTATAAGGAAAACATTTTATTGGGGTGGCTCACTTACAGTTTTAGAGGTTTGGTCCATTATCATCATGGCAGGGAGCATGCGGCATGCAAGCAGACATGATGCTGGCTACATCTTGATCAGAAGGCAACAGGAAGTGGACTGAGGCACTGGACATGGATTGGGCATATATGAGACCTCCAAGTCCACCCCCACAGTGACACACTTCCTCTAACAAGGCCATGTCTACACCAACAAAGTCATACCTCCTAATAATGCTACTCCCTATGAGCTTATGGGGGGTAATTACATTCAAACTACCACAGTCACCACTGTGTAAATATACAGTTTTTGCCACACTTGACTTCATTTTTCTAGAATACAAGTAGCGTCTTAGCTGGAGGAATTGACATATGGAAGGTTTTTGAGAATTGATGCCAGTTGAACAATCATCCAACAAATCAATGAACAAGCTATTATTGGACATTGGATGTATGTGTCACGCATCCCAGGTGGTGTGGAGGAAGTAGTGATCAAGTCACATCATGCTGTTGTTGTGCTCAAGGGACAATCTGCTATCAGATTACAACTGTCAAAACTGGTGTGGTCTCTGCTTAAAGAGGCTGCCATACATGCTCTTCCAGTCACTGAGTGAGAGACAAGAGGTAGGAAGGAGAAACAAACAGTGATAAAGCGAAGTAGCAGGAAACAAAACAAAATGCCTCAAGACCTGGCTGTAGAGGAGAGGTCCCAGCAGAATAAGAGGCTGGGCTCCAGCTGGTCATACAGAACCCAGGGGCCTTTGGGTTTTCTAAAGGGAATGAAAGCTGGCAACACATTTTATTGTAACACTGGAGAGATGGTGTGGGCAGAATTACAAAGCAAGTATTTTTTAATCCGCTCTCATTTGTGATTCTCACGACTGCTTTACCTAAGAAGGTGTTTGTGGAATTCTCTAAACGAACATCCTGTTCTAATCATAACAGATGAAAAAAAGCATATATTCTCAACAGATTCTTTTAGACACAGACATTTTACAATGAAGAATATAGGAAACAATAGTGGTTGTGGTTCAAGCAGGGGCAGATAGATTAATGTCTCTAACCAGTCCTGAGAATTCACAGAAACATTAGACAGAATGCTTTTAATGATAGAAAAAATGTGTCATTTTAATGAATAACTGAGCTCAGAAAATATAGAGGCCATTAGTAGAGATGTATAACTTAAAACCTCACTAGAGAGAAACTCTGAACCTAGGTTCTTCTGTGGTATTTGAGAAAGCATTGTAGAGTTTAGCAAGCAACAGGATTGAATAATAAGGGCTACTTGGGTGGGTCTTGGAGGAGGAATAAGGTGAAGATCCTGTCAAAGGAGGAGATCAGGAAAGACAGGATGGCTCAGTCCATGAATGTATGTTCTGCACAATGCTCATAATCTGAGTCCAAACTACAGAGCCAATGTAAAGGTGGAAGGGGAGGACTGACTCCACAGAGTTTTCCTCTGACCTCCATATGTGTGCCATGGCACATGAACCCCTACATCCACATATCACACACACACATGCACACACACACACACACACACACACACACAAACACACACACATACACACACACACACACACACACACACACAAACAATCTAGGAGTGCCAGGTTTAGCCTGAGACCCTGTCTGTAGCCTCCACGTGAACCCACATGCACATGCATAAAAGTATATACACAAATGCACTGCCCATGTAAGTAATTGTTAATGACTGTATCAGAAAACATACTTCTGAAGTTTTGTTTGTTTGTTTGTTTCAAGATCCCTCCATTTGCCTGCAAACCTCATGATGTCATTGTTTTTCTCTGCTGAGTAGTATTCCATTGTGTATATGTACCACATTTTATTTATCCATTCTTCAGTTGAAGGGCATCTAGGTTATTTCCAGGTTCTGGCTATTACAAACAATGCTGATATGAACATAGCTGAGCAAGTGCCCTTGTGGTATGATTGAGCATTCCTTGGGTATATGCCCAAGAGTGGTATAGCTGGATCTTGGGGGAGATTGATTCCCAATTTTCTAAGAAAGCGCCATATTGATTTCCAAAGTGGCTGTACAAGCTTGCATTCCCACCAGCAGTGGAGGAGAGTTCCCTAGCTCCACATCCTCTCCAGCATAAGGTGTCTTCAGTGTTTTTGATCTTAGCCATTTTGACAGGCGTAAGGTGGTATCTCAGAGTTGTTTTGATTTGCATTTCCCTGATATTTTTAGCCAATCATTGTTTGGGGAACTTGGGTTTATAAAAATGAGATTAGTTCATTGTTTGGAGGAGATCTTCCAAATATCTCAAAAGAAGATGATAACAATTGAAGTTGAAGGAGGGAGAAATCTGTCCTGGAATCTCAGGAAGATGATTCACGAGTCAGAGATAGGTCGCACAGTAGGTTAAATGTAGAGTTACCATGTGGCCCCCAAATTACACTTCCAGGCACATGCCATGCAAAACTGAAGGCAGCTTTTCAAACAAAACTTGACCTCCTGCTTTCACAGTACTAAGACTGAAATGAACGAGAACCTCTAAAAACCAGGGGTGTAGCATTTCCTTCTCCATTGTTTGTTGTCAAATTCTTCTTCACTTCCTTTTCTCTCTAATCTCCATGAATGCCAATTGCATGCCCGTTCCTCTAAGTATTGCTTGTCTCTATTTTTTAAAAAAATATTTATATTGTGTTTACAAGTGTTTTACCTCCACGAGGGTGTACTGCATGAATGACTAATGCCTGCAGAGGTCCGAAGACAATGTTGGATCCCCTGAAACAGAGTTTTGGGATGAATGTAAGCTGGCACATGGATTTGGGAAATGGAGTCTTATTCCTATGCAAGAGCATCAGGTGCTCTTGGTCACTAAGCCATCTCCCCAGTACTTTCTTTTTATTATGGAAAAGAAGGAAATTGGATTACTGTGGGTTTAGGTGTCTAAATAAGTAAGAATTGTAGGAAGGAGGTAAGACCAAAATGAATAATTCACCAGAAAGAGAGACTTGAATTGGAAATGTGGGGTGATCAAGCCATTCAAATAGCTATAAACATTAAATATCAACATTTATTTCAATTTTATTTAATTTTAATGGATAGGACAGCATGAGTTGTAGATATTCACACAAATCAAGTTTGGGTTATCAACATTACAAGCTGCAGGATTATTATTGTGTATAGTTTGAGAACTTCAATAATGACAAGGGGTGGATTCCAACTGTAGTTAAACATGGCATAGTTGTTGATGCATCCAACAATGAGCAATCATAAGTGATATATAATTAGTAAGAGAGGAAAACTGCCAGTAAAGCCAAGCAATATCTCCAAATATTTCTCTAGCACATTTATACGTAGAATGTTTGACATTTAGTTAATACCTTTCTCAGCCAGGAAATGCCAAGTTGATGTCTCTGCTAACTCATATTACCCAGTGTAAACACTGAATATGAATTTTTGCTGAATGATCCAAGTGTTTTTTTCATTATAAACTAGCAGCAGGTGAGAAGTGCCTGGCCACATGAAGAGGCAACTGCATTATTTCCCTGACTAGAGATTCAATGGGCCTTACATTGTGAGAATTTATTTACATTTGTGGCCAAGGAGGAAAGAGATCTCTGTAAACTCTGAGTTTAGAAGCCAGTGGCTAGTTCATTGATGCTCACACTTTCACTGACATTTATCCTAAATTTTAAATTCATTTTAATGGATATCAGGATATTAAGAAGGAAAGAAAGCAGAGCTCTGATCAATCACATGTTCATTTAATTTCAGTGAAAGCCCAGATGTTAGAGAAAGTGTAAAGAAAAATATCATAATCCAAGGCTTTAATGTATTTACTAAACTAGTGGCAGAATTATGCATATAAACAAATCTTTAGAGAAATATGGATAAATTAAATAATATACCACACACATAGAAATGTGATGATAGCTGTATGCTGAGATAATTATAATAATTATTACTTGCCAACTAGAATTTTGTTGCATCATAAATACAAGTTTTATACGCATATTTTCTACCAGCAAGGATAACTTGGTGAAAATTTTAGTAGTACACTTTTCTTCTGTCCCAAGTATTATACTTGTAAGTAGCCCATAATACTATTACTATATAAACTCATTACATGTAAATGTATAATTAGTTACTTTGTAAAATATTTGGAAACAAAAAATCTTTTTGATATATTTTTGATAGTTTCAAATTGTTATTGAAAATTTTAGAAGTTGAAATACTATGAAAGAACTTTTTGTGTACTTTAACATTTAGCCTTTCTCTATGATAGCTTATTTTAAATTTCACCATTTAGTCATGGCTACACAACCTCAGACAGCACATCATCCAGAAACCCTCTGTACTTAGTTACAAAGGGGTTTAGCTTTTGCGCTTCTTGCTGAAGATCCCCCTCTTCATTCGTGCTGTAGTTTTAGACAGAACACAGTACTGTGCAGATGGTGAGCAGGGGAGCCTCAGACTCACTGGCCTTTGGCGAGGTAACGTTGTCTGAATTTTAATGGGTGGTTAACTTGCAACCCTTTTTATCTTTGTGGTGGTAGAGCTGTAAACACTTCCCACTTTGTTAAAACATTCATGATTCTCTTTTAGTTTTCTAATAACTTTTTCCTTATGAGATATTTAGAGATATATTAGCATAATCTAAAACATCCATATTGAGTTCTGTGAGTGGCTTTTAAGTTTTAAGACACTAAAGGTATTTTGATACCTTTTTGTTTTAAATTTCACCATTTGCTATAAAAAAATCCATAAAATTATACTGTAGCATATAAAGAAAAGAAACTCGTAACAGCTGTGCTTATAGTATTCATAATTCATTTTTACTTTAGAATCTTATATTTTAATATAAAACATTATCCAAGTTGCTTGGTACATATATATATATCATATATATTATATATGATATATAATATATTATATATACAATTAGGACTGTAATGATCAATTGATTTAAATGTATTAAAGGGAAGCAAAAATCATCTTGGATAGCAGTCACATATGACTTCTTACCCTAAAAGATTTTGAATATTTGATTTTCAGTCATAATTCTTCAGTCACATCTGTTGGAGTCAATAACTAGCAATAATTGTTGGATTATTAAAATGTTACAAATTTTAAAATGTTTATTTTCAAATTATGTGTAAGTATGTGTCTGTGTGTGGGTATGTGCCCGTGAGTATAAGTGTCCTCTGAGACCAGAGGCGTCAGGTCCCTAGGACCTGGAGTTACAGGAGATTGTGACCCGTCTAACATACCTGATGGGAACTGAACTTGGATCCTCTTTAGAACAATGTGTAGTCTTAACCACTTGCCATCTCTCCAGTCCTTATAAAATTCTTTAAGGAAAAAGTTATTGGGTCATTGAGAAGTGCCTTGTAATCACATGTCTATCAATATTTCCTACTTACATTTTCAAATTCTAGATTTTTTAAAATATAGTTATTAAGGACTGGAGACATGGCTTAGCAATTAAGAGCACTTACTAGTCTTGCAAACAATCTGGGTTTGATTCCCAGCACCCACATGGCAGCTCACAACAATCTGTAACTCCAGTCCCAGGTGATCTAGTGCCACCTTCTGGCTTCTGTAGGCACCAGGCACTCACATGGCACATACAAACAAAACACCCATACACATAAATAAACATAAATAAATAAAGTATATAATTACTGTATTATGATTCAAGGACCAGCATAATCATCAATACCAGGCATTTGTGAGAAATGGAGAATTTCAGGCCATACCACAGACCTACTGGATAATGACATACACTTCAGTAAGTCTGCCAGTTAACCTGTATGTGCTTTAAAGAGGCTTATTTGGTAGTCAGTAAGGCACCA
>CABHPR010146303.1:0-42616 GCA_902168415.1 Peromyscus melanophrys
TGGCATTTTTCTTTTGCTCTTTCTCTTCTTTAAGAGGGTCACAGTTCCAGAGAATTTTTTTTTTACTATCCAAATACTTAATTTTTAGAGTCAATATAAAGAAAATGTATCATACCACAGTCTACCTTAAAATTATCAAATCATCAAATGAGCATTAATCTGGATGTTTCTTTAAATTTTACTCTCTAGTTCATCATGGTACCATCAAATGATCATATTACATATGTTCTGGTGGTTAACCACTAGAACAATCAAAGATAGAGAGCATTTTTATCTGTCTTTTCTTGAGTACCTCTCAACATTGGTATTTTTTCTTTGAAAAGTATTTACACTATTTACTAAAATGTATCTGTTGCTATAGAAGTAAGGGCAGCATTCATTGCAATTGTACTCTTGCCTCTTTTTAATCTCCACTATCTCGTTCTACTGCTATGCAGAAAGACATTTTAAAGTTAAAGACATGTAGATTATGACACTATACAATAAAAGTTTTGCTGAAACAAACCTTAAGTTTAACAGATGGTTCCTGTCTTGGATGCCAGATCACACTGCCATGAATTATTTGTTCACTGAAGTGTCACTCATTGACCAAATGTGTTCTCATTAAAAACTACACTGTGCATTAGGGATATAAAGATAAATAAGATTACTTTCTCACTATTGAGATCATAGTAGGTGTTTAATAAACTTTTGTAATTGAATAATTGAAAGGGCAAATATGATCACTTAGCGAGTATTGCATATTCATTCATCATAGTAAAAACATATAAAACTCCACAGCAGACACTGTAGTTACTTCCAGAGTTCATCATGTTGTTGCTTCAGGAGTCACATGTTCTTAATTACTGACAAGCTCATTGACTATTATTAAATAAAGGATGCTAAGATAAGATCATCCTAGACTAACTAGAGAAAACTTAAATCTCTCAAGAAACACTAGAGGGTTTTTTTTTTTTTTTGTAGGCACTGAGACTTATTTCAAAGTTGTCATGGGTGTGGCTAGAACCTTTTCTCCAGGAAAAATTAGAAAACAGACCACAAAGAACTGTATTTGTTCCTAAATGCATCTCATTCAGGCATTCATTCATCTTCATGTAATTCAATGTCTGCTTCTGCATATTCAGAAAACAAACTCCTTACTTAAAACATTGGTAGTCTGCTCACAGTACATACTTATACTGGCATAGCTAGTTCTAGTGTCTGTGAGAAGGAAGTGGAAAGTAAGAAAAGGTTTACTGAACAGAAATTTTAGTTGTATCTCCATCAATGAAATGATAAGATGGTAAGTTGTAACACAGCATAAAACAATAAGACATGCTTTCTTAACAGCTACAAATGTGTTGAAATGGTGTCTCATAGATACCCAAAAGATATTATTTGCCTGGAACATGTGAATGCTATCTGATGCTGTGGGATAATGCTTTTATACACCAGTTTAATAAAATGCTGACTGGCCAGTAACCAATCAGGAAGTATAGGTGGGATAAGCAGACAAGGATAATTCTGGAAGAGGAAGGCTGAGTCAGGAGACACCAGCCCACCATCCAGGGAGCTGCATGTAATGACACACAGGTAAAGACACAGAAAACATGATGACATATAGATTAACGGAAATGAGCTGAGTTTAAGTATAAGAACTAGACAGTAGTGACCCTGAACTAATGTCCAAGTAGCTTTAATTAATACAAGCCTCTGTGTGTTTACTTGGGTCCAAGCAGCTGCAGGACTGACTGTGAGAGAGATTTGTCCTGACTGAGGGCCAGGTGGGACATAGGAAAACTTTCAGCTACAATCTTATTTAGTAAAAGTATGCTATTATTATCAAATAAAGGATGTTGATATGGGATCACCTAGATTAACTATGGAAACCTTAAATTTCCCAAGAAAGTCTGATTACATGAGAAAATTACTATTTTTCAGTGTGTTTTGAAGAAAGCTGGGTATAGATAAAGGCAAAATTAGAATTATGTAGCCATAAACCACCCATTTCTCTTTAATACCGCCCATCAGTCGTCACTGCCAAGGATACATTTTACCAGACATGGAGTGTTCTTTAAGACGTGGCCACTGCATGTCTCACTGGTTTCTGTTTTGACCATGCCAGCACACACACAGCACTGCCCAAGACAGAGTCAAGGCCTCCCTATATTTTCATAGAACATCATGAGACTTCACCATTACAGTGTTTGTTTATCACATTGCTAGGTTAACCTTTTCCCTCACCTTACAGATTTTGATCTCACTGAAGACAGAGGTGGAGTAGTATTTACCTTTCAATCATCACAAACTGGAACTGGAGCTGAAGTTTTCACTCTTATTTGGGTTCGAGTGGCACTGGCTCGAGCTTAATCAGTAAATGACAAGGTAATGACAATTTCTTATTAGTTAAACCTGTTAGAAGACTATATATCTTGGATGTTGACTAAAGAAGGAATGGATTAGTCTAAGTCAACCCGTATAGACTCAGACAACAGTCTGACAGATAAAGCAGAAGAACTAATTATATGTCTCTTTGTTTTAAGGACTGACCAGTATACTTGGCTGCAATACTGTCTTCCAAAATTTCACACTTGTGAGAAACTGTGACATTGCTTGTGAAAAAGATTCCTGCAGATATAATTGGATTCAGATGAAGCCCTTATATGTTGAAATGGACACTGTTATGGTTTGATTGTGAAACAACACCACAGCTCCATATGTGTGAACTGTGAACTAAAATAATCTCTTTGTCCCTTAACTTGGCTATTGTCATAATTTTTTTCTCACAGCAAGAGGAGAAAAAATAAGATACAATCTAGCTTTATTTTCAATTACTTTAAACTCTAACATTAATTGATGATTATTATAACTTATAAAATAAACAAATAAATTCAGCCAGGAGTGATGGCACATGCCTTTAATCCTAGCGCACAGTAAGTAGAGACAGGCAGAACTCTGTGAGTTCAAGGCCAGCCTGGTCTACATACTGAGTTCCAGGACAGCAAGTTTGAACACAGATCAGGAAGGTCAGGCAAAAAAGGATGATGGATCCCAGAAAACAAAAACAACAACAAAAAAACCCCACACAAACAAACCAATCAACCAACTTTCTACTCAAAACATTGTGCCTTAGGCTTCCTAACTGTCCTCTCTTTCCCGAGTCACTGACATTCCTCTCCAGCACTCTCCTCCTCCTCAGAGACCCCTTTAGCAATCATAGTAGCCACAGCCTCTAAATGGCTTTATAACTGATGGCTTTGGTTTTTCCTCCCTCTTGTCTCCCTATTTATCACTCACTCCATGGGGACCGTGCCCCCGTATTAATATCACCCCAGTTCTTTGCCTCCCTTGTCACCAGCGTGTCACATTTCTACCTCTCCTGATGACCTCCAAAAGCAAATGCCTCTGAACCATTGACCTCAGAAATGTCCAGAATGCAAAGTCACGGGGCAGAGACAATGATCCTGAAGTTCCCACTCTAAAGAGAACACACACAACCCATTTTTACATAGTTGACTGCTTCTGCGTTTTTTGCTCAAATAGACTGACTGTTCTCTAACAAAAGAGGAATTTCTATGGTTAGATTTTTAAGGCCTGGAACCTCTGACTACATAATACAAATGAAGCCACACAAGCATATACACATTATTCATAAATAACTTGTGAATGTCGGCGTGATTGTCGGGACAACAGAAAACACAGCACAACAGCCCACAGTTGCTGAACAGTTGTTTCCTTTCAACAATAGCTGACATTTTTTTTAAACTTTTATTTTTTTTTCAATTGGTATGCCCCCTACTTGGTTTTCATCAAGTTCACATCAGGGGGACCCTAGGATAATCAGATAGAAACAGGTTCAGCGTAGGAAAAGCTCAATAACCAGTGGGAAGCAGACCCAGATCCATAATCACCAATGAAAAGCTGGCTCAAATCAAGGTAAATCAACTATGAAAAAACTACATAAGTAAAAGGGGGAAAAAACAGGAAATAATTAGACACAATTACTGCTAATTACAGAGAAATATGCTTACATTAAAACTGACTTAGATTCCATTATTCTGTAACATGTTCACATCTTATGGCTTTTATTTTAATTGAATTTATGGAGCACAATCTAACAGTATATCCAGATAATTAAATACACCTAGCATAAAATTTTACTGAACATTCAGATTTTTGTTTTCTAGACAAGAAATTTTTTAAATACTTAGAGTGTAATTACAGTTTTAATGATTGTTGGGGGAGGTGTGGACAAGTGTTTATTCAATATGCATAATAAAGTTCTAGAAAGAAAGGGGATGTCGTCACATTTGCATTAATAACACATTTAGTGTTTTTCAGTGCTTAGGGGTTGAACCCAGATTTAGGGGTCATAATCTATCCCCAAGTCAGGTCTGGCCACCATGCTTAATAGACCAATTAAAAGAACCAAATTCATAGCAAAAATCAGAAAAGGATTTTTTTTTTAAATATGGCACTTTGGGGTAAGATGGAGTCACTTGTGCCAGCTCTTCCACAAGTAACCAAAGTCAAGAGGTTATTGAAAACGGTTCCTAGGCATGGCCACTTGGCACTAACTAATATGTTCTAATCTTGGTCCTTCCTTGCATTCCGTTTGTCTCAAACAACATTGAGACGTTAAAGCAGAAAGTGGGGAAATGGAAAGCAGTCGGACAAGAATAATATATTTAAAGAGACACTTGTTTCTCTTAACCTGACAATCAGACAATTGAAACAATGGAGCTGGAAGAAATGGGAATTTCCCCCAGGAATCTCATGCTGAGAGAAGAAAAGGACAAGTAGCTGGGGTGGGCAGACTTGACTCCAGGGAAGATTTCACATAGTTTTATCAATGTGTCAGACCACCTTACAGAAAGAGACTGAAGCCTAGATAATGATGGGACCAGGGTGGGCAAGGTCACATATGGACCTGAAATGAATGATAAATGGCACTGGTTACTGCACGGAAAGGTCATGGTCACAGTTACGACAGAATCCATTATCAGTTTCAGAGCTTTATTAGGAAATGGGGGGGGGGGGTAACAAGAGAACCAGGCCTGGGAAGGAACACATGCTGAGAGCAGAGAGAAAGATGGTGGGGTTGGGGGAGAGTGAGCAGAACACAGGGAGAAGATGGGGTCTGAGTCACAGCTCTTTAAGACACAAGTAGACTTACAGAGTTTCACCACGCATGCGCTGACTGCACTCTGCACGCACACAGTCACCAGCACACACTGATGATGTAAGACACAAGACCCATTGCTTGACTCTTGAACTTCGCATGTGCGGTCATGCCCCTGGAGTAAGGGCAGAATTCTAACAGGATCAGGTTTGCTTAGAGGTGCACACCTGTGACCCTTTATTTAAAACTTTCGCCCACTTCAGGACCCTGAACATGGCCTAAAGGCTTGCAGAACTATTTACCCCTCAACCCATTGAATAAATCTTCTGCCTTTCGCTATTTCTTTTGTTTGTTTGTTTTTAATTTTGTTGTTATGGACAGAAAATGTGACCTAATTTGGCATACAGATTATGACTCTAAAGTTCATTAAAAATATTAGAATAGTGTTTTACATGGCTCAAACCAGCTTGAATAAAATGAATGGTTTCAAGTTTTCTAAATAGTATTTAAAGGGTTTCACTTGGCTATATACCATTTATATTTTAAAAACAAAAAAAATTTAAGGAAAAAGGTATTCTAGAAAAATACACATTTTTCTGCATATTAGTCAACTTTTAGAATTAAAAACTCCACAAAAATACACAATATTTCTTACAATAAATAATAAAAGACTGTTGTTAACTTTGCATGCTCTCCCTTCTTCAAAGTAAGTCAAATTAAAATACACTGTGTTTAATTATTTTAATGACATTATTGCTGAATTGTAATGAGTATAATCACCTGATGTTTCCGGTGCACCTGGAACTTTCTAATCAGAATGACAATGGCTTTGGTGAGTGACATCTATAAGGCAATACTTCATTTCCATCTGTTTATAAACTTCAAAGACAAACATCAAGCCCATTTTATCAATGAAATAATAAGGCAGAGGAAAATTAAATATCTTTTCCACACATATTGCACTAGCTAAGATTTAATTTCAACTCAGTTGAGAGTTTAAAGACCTTTTCCCTTCCAGTAGCAATGTTCATACACACACACACACACACACACACACACACACACACACACACACACACAGACACTCAAGCATGCACACAAAAATTAATATTTACTTCTATTTATGTTGCCTCTGGCATTTGCAGTGAAATAGTCATGAACTTCTTAGCTAAGATTTTTAGTACCTGGCGGCAGCCACACATATTAATTATGTCTAAGTAAGCTATGTTCTGACTCCCCCAGTCAAGATGGAAACCCGCAACAGCAAATCTATGTCAAGAGAACTGGCTTCAGTAAAAATTTTCTACCTTGAATTTTAAGAGTATTAATTATTCTGCTCTTTAATAAGTACTTATTAAAAAGATTTTAAGGAAATATGCATACTATATTTTAAAGTGTCTGTACTGATTGATTACATAACCTGATAAGACCTTTGCAATGCAGAAAAGGTTAAATGTTAAGAAAAGGTACTATAGATGTTATCGTTCATCAAAGAAAATGACTAAAACCAACATTGTGGATAAATAGCATTATAACGATGCATTCCAGTAATTTAAATGGAAAATACAATTTATGGCTAAGAGAAATATGCCCAACTACAATAATTGTTACTGGTTCTGGTAATCATTTTAGGTAAAAGATTTACCATCAACCTAGATCCTGCCAGATAGTTCATTAAAACCTTAAGAAAGATGGGAAAAGAACAATTTGAGGATTTATCCCATGGTGATGACATTCATCATTTGATTAATTAAGATATGTTTTTAAAAGAAAACCTATCATTTTATTTTATTCATTTTTTTTACTAAAAATAGATATTTCATTCATACATTACATTCTGATTACAGTTTCCCCTCAACCAGCTCCTCTGCTCTTCTCTATCACTTACCACATCCGCACATTTTTATTCTCTTTCTCATATATACTCTACCTCAGTGTCAGCCAGTGACTTAATGTCTCTAATGATTTCCTCAGGCATAGGCTGACACTGAGGTAGAGTATAAATGAGTCTAAACATATACTATCTGTACTATGAGTCACCTGGACTGTTCTATTGTCCATTAGGTCATCTTAATGAAATGTGAAGAGAAAGCATTCTACTACAATGTATCTGGTTGTGACCATATACATAATCTTTAGATATTGAGGCTTTAATGACTAGTTCAACTTTTTTATTAGTGTTTGTTGGTGGCGGCATGGATTCATTTAAAACACTAATGAAAACTATCTCTTACCTAGTAGTTCTAGAGAAATGGACTTCACTAGGGAGACTTGCATGCACTGCCAAAGGGCTCGTTCAGTGCCTCCTTTGACAGAAATCTTAGGCGATACTTTATGAAAGTGGTTCTCAACCTGTGGATCGAGACCCTTTGTGGTTGCATATCTGATATCTACAATTTATAACAGTAGCAAAATTGTAGCCAAAAAGTTATGAAGCAGCAAAGAAATAATTTATGGCTGGGGGATCACCACATCGTGAGGTATTGTATTACAGAATAGCAGCATTAGGAAGGTTGAGAACCACTGTTTAAGGGTTTGTTATTCTAAACACAACTTTTCTTGATCTTAAAAACACTTGACTCCATATGTCGGACACTCAAAAAACAGAATATGGTAGAGGCTTAAATTTTCTTTATTAGCAAATGAGCAAATCTCAGGGATTATTATTAACTCTTTTCCTTGTAGTTCATGTATTCGGTTTCACTGGCTTCTATGTCATTTTACAGTATAAAAAATAATCCATTTAGTTTTTCTGAATTTTATAATTTTTAATCTGCTTTTTAAAATTTAAAATGGCGTGATTTATATACCTATATTTTCTCTCTCCTTTACTTATATCAATCAAATTCAGAATTGTATACCACTCATATTTCTAGATATAATTTCAATATCCCAAAGGTTCTGTGAGGTGTTCCTATTTTCACAAAATGAAGGCTGACAACGGGTTTTCAAAGTGCTGTCTATTTCATTTGGCACAACTGTCCACCATCTCTAGTAGTTACTTCGTTGATCTTTGTCTTCTTTTCTTTAATAAATAATTAAGAGATTAATTCAAAGAGCAGTTGGAGTCACAGCATCAGGGTCCTATCAATTTTCCATTTTTATATTATTTTATTGCTGAATTTTCAGTACTCAGTCTATGTGACTTTTGCATGAAACATGTTCTTATTTAGTTCATATTTTATATTGCTAGCTTTCTGATTCTCTGAAATCATAATGCGTTCATGGATTTCTGGGAGAGCATAGATTCTGTATATTTTGATCCCAAACTGATGAATGAACATTAAAATATGACAAAACAGTCACCATAACAACAAAGCATTTTCACAGATGTTTTAGTAAAAAGGATGACTCTCTTAACATTGATAGATGCTTTCTTTATTCATCTCTTATTTGGTGTCTTGACTCAGAAATCCAATACTAAAAGCATCTCTGCATTTGGACTCCCAACAGAATGGGTGTAATAATGACTTGTTCAGTGACTAGACGTAATAGGTAATTCCAATGGCATTCAAAAAGTGGCATTAAGTAATGTAAGGGAATATTAAGTGGGTTTGTTCATATTTGATTTGTATAGATTCTTTTCAAACTTTTGCACTATGTCTGAAATGATAAGCTAAGAAAAATTTATTTTCACACATTTGAAATATCTTCCCCAGAAGAACAAATGCCCTTGCCTGTAAAGCAATCCACCCTGAGTACATTCATATAGTTATGTGACTCTTCCTTGTCACTTCCTTGTAGGCATGTTAGGAAGCTTATATTTGGGGAGAGAGAGGCTGCGACATAGAGATATTTGTAGGGATATTTGCATCCACTTTATGTTTTACTCATTGTATTTTCTGAGTCATACATACGTTAATGTTGAAGGTGTTTCTCTAGGTTGATCTTGGTCAAAAATATACACCAAGGGAGCACAAGATAAATGTAAAAATTATAGGAGGAACATCTGATCTGGACATTCCTGGCTGACACAGGAACTATTTCTTGGGACAGCTCAGCTCCAGGTTATGCTCATCTGATGAGTTATGTTTATATCTCAGCCCCTCAACTTCATGATTGTTTTGCTACTTAAACTTTTAAGTCAAGTGTAGCTTGTGCTGGAATTTGGTCACTAATGCCTTTGCCAGTGCTGAAATATGTGATCCATCATTTTCTTGAACTGGTAAGTCTTTGTTTCTCTTACACAGATGCCTATCTTATGATAGTTCCAGACAGTTACCTTTTGAAAATACTCTGCCCAAGAAACTTTGAATGCTGGATGGACAGTTCAAGTAAAGGAAACACTTTGTGAATGATCAGGTTACAAGTTAAGGTAAAAATCAAATAATATAAGTAATATTACTAAAATAATGGTAATTGTTCATTCAGTCTCAATCAAATTTATGCAGACTTTCACATGCTGCACACAATAATTCACTGATATGCATCTCAATGTAATATTCCTATTAATTTAATTTCTCTTTTGGAAGATAGAACAAGTCATTACTACTCTGATAAGTCGATTCAATTAAATTAAATATCTCCATGGGTGTCTTTAATGACACTTATACCTAAATAAAAAAAAGGAAGCACAAAGTTCTAAACATATCTAGGGAATGAAAATGTATAAGCAATTATTTTTAGGGAAAAATAAAAAACATATAACAAAACCAGACATAGGAAAACACTAATTTTAAAGAAAATACATTAATTTAATTTCTATAAATTAATCAAATAATACTGTTGATTTTCTTGGCAATATAATTGAGTTTCATTTGTCCTTCTATCTGAAAACTTGTAATCAGGTAATTCATATTACATATACTCTTTTTTTCTGTCTCTGTCTCTGTCTCTGTCTCTATTTTACACACACACACACACACACACACACACACACACACACACACACACACTAGAAATCCAGGATTATTCAAGTGTGAGACACTTTAACTCTGTATTCACACCACACAGCCAGCCTACATAGTTAGTGTCTTGTCCTCTTTCTGGTAAACATGTTCCTTTTGCCAAGATGAAATGATTGTAAAAGGCACTTTTTAAAAAGTAACTGCGGGTTTAAAATGGGGTTCTTTTTCTGCACTAAAACAACAGTTTTATTAATTTCTCTTTAGTATCCCCAGTCTTAACGTGTCCATTATTTTATAAGACCCTCAGAAAATCCATCATTTTAAACAATGAACTCAAAGAAGAGCCTTTATTTGATCACATTCATGCACACATTGTAAGTCAGAGAGCGGCTCCCAGTGTTCCTTAGATCTCTGTATTTCTTAGATTCACTTGCCAAATTTCCTATAAGTCATTTTGACATTTAAAAGGAACTAGTTCAAAAAGGGTACTGTTTCTGTGTCCAAAATCATTTTTTTTCTTTTTTTCTCTTGCTGACAGTCTAATAACACCTCTACCTTCCCACTCACCTTTACCTTTCTTCATGAGTTGGCATCCAAACCTAAAGATAAATCAAGTGATGTATTCAACTGCATGAAGAAGAAGACGAGTCAAGGATTCACACAGAGGTTCACTGACCAAGTGTCCTGAAAACCAGTCCTATACTCAGTACTTAGAAGAACACGGCTCCAGCAAGAAGCCAGATTAACATGTACACTAAAATGGAACTCTCAAACTGTCACTGTCATCATGGAGCTTCGTTACATGAACCATTTAGGTTCAGATTTCATGTCACTTTATGATATTTGTGTGATACTAAGCAAGTTATTAAGATTCCACAAGAAGTTTACTCATATATTTCTTTAAAGAAATATTGTAGCCAAGGTGATTTTAGTATAGATTTACAGTAGATATCTACCAAATGAAGGTAAGTATCAGAGTCATTATGTATATATCAGTGTAGAGAACACTGAGGCCAAGGTAGGTTTCAGATATACTGGCATGTAGAAATCCCTTGAAGAATGAATAGGATTTGTAGAGGAGAATGGGGAAGGCATTTCTATCAGTCACTACACTGGGGAGTTTCTCGTTCCCTTTTCTATTGCCTTACCAATTATGAAAAGACACTTCAAAGGGGTTATGAGAGTTGCGCAATTATAGACCACTATGCTAGTTTTACCAAAAGACATTTTAATGTATTACTCTTCATTTAACAGTTGAGAAATGAAATCCACAATGATTTCATTCATTGTAATTTGCATATGTCTGTACTGATGGAGGACTTACAAAGAGGAGAAAGCCCTGTCCAAAGAGAAATTGTTTTAGGAAATGCTGAACCTCAAGGGCACTCCTGATAAATGCAGGAAATTTCCTAATCCTTCACACTACTAGAAGAAGTGAATAGTTTATCCCAGTCTGTAAGATTGTTTTCCTTACCCTTTACACAAAATCATTCAATTAAATTCATAAATTGGTTGCATTAATTACATCCGAAGCGTCAGTGCATTAGCTTCTGAGGAACATCTAATTGTAGATAATGAGAGCATCTCTGCCTGAAAGTGGACAGCCAGGCAGTATTTTCATTCATATAAGCCTTTCTCTTCATGAAGGTATGTCAATGGACACTCTCAGAAGAGACTTTCTGGCTTAGCAAATGAGTTAAAATTCATATAAATCCTTCCTTAATTCAAAAATAGCATAAGTGCTATACTCTACCAGAAGGTCATTCTAAAAATTTAGTATTTTCAATTTGATAGCTTTTGTGTGATTTGAACTAATCTCTGAATGTCTTTCACCCTATATTTCTCCTTTGATTTGTAAAATCAGAATAGGAGTAACTTTGTTGCTTACCCAATAAAGTTTAAAGAGGAAGCAAAATGGATAGGCAAATACTCTGAACTCTATATACCACTTTCCAAATGTTAATAAAGAATATATATGACAGAGAAAATAGTCCAAAGGTAAAAAAATAAATGTTAAATTTTTCAATGCAAGTCTGAAAAATAAAGGAATTTACTTATGACAGCATGTAATATATACTTATTAAAGAAAAGAATGTGTTATTAAATAGATGGCAGAAAACACATTTACTTGAGAATATCAGAAATATAACGTTTTAGTTGTTACAGAGCTTCCAGAGCAGCTGGGCATTGAAAATTGTTTTGATATTTTTATTTTTAAAAACAAAGTATGTATCTTGAAGCCAGATAGGATAAATGATAGACAAAAATAAAATATCCTATCAAAGCCAAACTTGATGAGCCCAAGAGTCAATCAGGGTTACTTACAGAAGAAAGATGATGGGTTACTTACAGAAGCACGGCTGACCTTAAAATAAACCACACCACTGAAAACTTTCATCCCAGTGTAAATGATGACCTCCCCATGCACGCACTGATGGAGTCTTTGCTGGAGTTTACATTCCAAACTATGTGCTCTATTGCTCCCCGAGACCATGAGATCATGTACAGTCTGGGCAGACTTATATACAGCTGTGAAGGATATTAAAAGGAGCAGATAGAATCTCAAGAAAACATCTTATGACCTTCCATACCCTTCATTTATAAGGGAATGTTGGCAATACCAATTTCGAGGGTCTCTTGCAAGTAGTAACAGAATCAGCAAGATGGCAATGGTAATGGTATCCTACCAGAGGTCAACATCATTGTTACCTGAGCCAATTAGAATGGATTGTGGACTTGGCTTGCCATTTTCTCCATTAATCTGTAAAAAATAGATTGTCATACCACTAAATATAACTAACTTCCTACTACTCAAATTATAAGAATTTCTATATCACAGTGAGATTTTGTAGAAATAATGTTTAAAGCTGATGCAAGGTTGTATTTGAGGTTTATCTTTCTAAAGCAATCAGCATATGCAAAAAGATAAATTCTGAATATTCATAATAGCATTTTGTTTTCAACAATTAACTATATCTAGGTTATAGACTTTTAAAAACCAGAATTTCCAGGTGATTTAGAAGCAGTCCTCTTCTATACATTTTCACATAAGATTGTGTCTACTCTAGTAATGTATATCTACCTTCACATTGGTGAATTTTATTCAAATGCAGGCATCCTTAAGGTCAGTCACATACTTAACACATTCAGTATGATAACCAGTATTTAATAGACAGAACAAATAAAATGCTGTAACAAAAACTTAAGCAACTTCAACAGCTCCCCATTCAACAAGCTGTATTTATTGTTTATCTTCTCTAATTCCATCTGTACTTCTTGCCCACACAGGCTTTTTGCTGTGCACTAAAACAAACAAGACTGTTGTCGTGTGTAGAAGACTATAAACATTCCATGTAAATTCTCTCACTGGTTTGCACAGAACAGACCATCACTGCTGCAGCTCATATCCCTGGTAATATCTTCTTAGTCTGCCAGGTTCATGATTTTTATTTACTCGGTATTCCATACATATCACTCCTTCTATCCTCTAGCTGTGTGTCATCAAATGTGTGATTTCATCATGTCTACTCCAAACATAGTCATCTAATTTTCCTTTTCTTCTTTCATTACTATTCACCAGTATTTTCTAGTGGGTGTTACAACTGTCTTCCAAGTAGCTGGTCTCCTTGTCCAGTCATTCTTTACTATTACTGTTAGTTCTCTGCTGCACTATGAAGTTTCTCATTGCCCAGCACAGAATTATCTTGAAGTCCAGTTGATTATTTAGTCCAACAACAAGATAAAAATCTAGATTGTTTTCAATAGATGATAACAATTAGTTAATATCCTTTTAGAAGCCAGTCTTGAATCAAAGATTCAAGCACAAAACAAGTTTTTGAAGTGAGAATAGGGGATTGTTAAGGTGTAAGGGGGTAAAGAAAATAGTGCATTAACAAAGAGTATATTGATAGTCCAGGCGAAACTTTTCAGAAGCCTTTAGAGAATATGTATCTCAGTCTTGGGCTCAGAATGAAGCTCAGTTGGTAAAGAACTTGACATGTAAGTATGACCATCTGAGTTCAGACCCCAGGATCCATATAAAAGGCAGATGTGTTTATAATCTGAGTGCTAGGATGGCAGAGACAGAGGGATCCCTTGAGCCTTCTGCCTATCAAGAGTAGCCATTCATGAGTAGGAGAGGCAATGAAAGCAGGCTTTAAGGGAGATGACAACAGTAGAAGGCATGTGACATGAAAATGAACAAAAGGAATACTGGGGTAGCAAGGCTGTAACAGGCAGGGCAGCAAATGCGAAAGAAGGGAAGGTTTAGCAAAATCTAAGGTGTGAAGAAGTCACATCGAAACCTACTCTTTATAAAGCATTAGAAAGCATAACTAAAAAACAAAAGCTTTAATGAAGACACCATGCACAAGTGGATAATTCTGATCCAAGAAATCATGGTTTACTAAATGAAAGTTTCAGGTTTGGGGATAACTCTCTAGGAGTAGTTGACCATTGAGTCCCTAGAGGTTCCTAAGTTATGAAAGTTACTGTCATAGTCCTTGGCTATCGACTAGAACTTGATGGTAAGAACCCACTACTGAAGACACCAAAAACCTGTGTGCAGAACACAGAGAAATCACAGTTGAACTGAGCTGGAAGCTTCCTTCTTGTTGGCAAGCATTCAGAATACTATAAGCAGATATACAGTCAACTGTTCTTTCCCACACCTTGTGTGCCATACAATACCAACTTGCAAGGCACGATGTGCAGATGTCCCTACTAGTACAACAATAGCACAAGGGTTACTAGGGTAATCAACTGAATTCTGATTTGATACAAGACCTACTCTACAGGAGGGATTTCACACCTGGTAAAGTAGGATCAGGTCAAAGGCCCATGGCTAAGAATATTATAGACATGAGGAGTGAACCATTTTTGGTTTTCTTATATGGGTGTATTATAAGACTGTTACTAAATACTTAATTTATATCTACACATTAGCCTTTAGCTCTACTCCCATCCTTGATCAAAGAAGCTTCTGTCTGCAAAGAACAACCCATAGTGGGTCAAGTTTCCAAGAACAATTGATTAATAGGTGCTTAGCTGTCAATGGGATATCACAATTATATCAACTACTGCATGGCTCTAGGAACATAGCAGAAGACATGAAAGACAGATTTTAAGATCCAGATGATGATGAAAAGGTCTATGAAATGTTTTGAGGGCATGGCATGGCCATGAATTCACAGCAACTGCAATTGTCTACATTGAGTCTATAATGTCTGAACTCTAAACGTTCAGTCATTGATGTGAGAGGAATCACAGGATGCTCACCTACTCAGGGGATCAAACGGTAGTCAGGGATCATGTGGGAGAGGAAGTCATTCTCCTCAGTGATGGAGACATTGGTGATTTCCCCATGTTGCAGTGGATAGCTTCTCACCCATGCCCTCACAGGTTGCCCTGGTTAAGTTCAGGATCACAAAATAAAAGAAAACAAAACAAACAGACAGAAAAAGTAGGGTGCAGAGATGGTGGTGCAAGAGGCAGGCTGGTGGAAATCAGAGGGCAAGAAGAGATGCTTGAAGGGTGAGGGTGACACGGATGTTTTACACACATACAGGAAGTTGCCAAAGAAGAAACTAAGAAGAGTAGAGAATAACTGAGGAATATCCCTCTCATGAATATTTGATCTCTGCTCACCTGTTCATGTTCACTCACACACACTGTATATGCAATCACATACATCATTCATACACACATATACATATGTTGACACGCACATATAAAAAAGCTGAAGATAAGAAGGGTCTTTCCACCAGTTTCAAGGTTGATTGTGAGCTATTCCATAAGAGATAACTCTTCTCTTTCATTGGAAGTTGCCTGTGTCAATTGTGACACAGAAAGAGCTGGTTCCAGGAAGCACAACCATCGGCAAGCTTTGCAGCGGTGGACAATTGGAAGCTGGGCCGGCATTTGCTATAAGTTTTTTAAGTACTGAGAAGATAGGGAATAAAATTTGGAGGTCACAGCCGACACATTTGGTGACCCTTTACTACTTACCTGTAGACTGCCAATCCAGCCCTGCAAAATGTCCCAGTTTGAAAACACTTTTTAGACACCATCCTATATAGGGTTCATACTTTAAGGTCACTGTTGTTTTAAAAGGATGGCAGTTGAATATACATATCATGTTTTCAGGGAAACCAAACAGTAAGCCATAGAACAGAAGAGACCACGAAAAAGAAACAGAAGTGATGATAAGGATTTGCTGTTTGCTGGCTTTTTGCCTGATCCCCGGTCCCTGGTGGGATAGAGTAGGGATGAAGAGGGAACCAAAGGAAAAGCAGTTTGCCAGCCCTCAGTGCCTCTGCAGAGCCTGAGCAAGTATGACTCCAGAGGTATATTAATATTGATAAACGCCATTTCAGAAAACAGACCGTAAATCAAGATTCCGGTCTGTAATGAAAGTGCAGAATCTTCAAACACGCCACTTCATGTTCAGTGTTGATGCATGCCCCCATAGGTAAAACCCAGAAGATAATGAATCACGGACGGCTTTTCAGTAAGTTACAGCTATTTGCAGGAATGTGGTAATTGGAAGTGACATTGAAGATCTGTGTGTTTATTCTGGGTTGCCATGTTGTGGCTGTACCACAAACTGAGAAATACTGTAACATCAAATGTCTCTGTCAAGTTAATTTCTCACTCATTTTGCCTCAGGCTGATTAGCACAAATTAAATTCAAAATGTGTGTTAGCAAGCAATATGGAAATGCCATATATGGGTTCTGCTTATTACGGTTTTTAAAATTTTAAGCACTCTGAATAATTTTTAATGCACAAAAAGTGTCTTTTTTGCCACACTTACTGGGAGTTTGAAAAGAGATATTGAGTATTTCAAAGCAATGGCCTTCTTCCTGAATTTGGCACTGGGAGTGTTTATTTTGGTATATTAAAAATGTAAACAAAATATGTACATTTAGTAGTGGCATTACTTTATGACAAAATTTTATCAAGCCCTTTCAAGGAATTTATGACAGGTGAAAAAATATTTAAAAATAGTATTGGACGCTATAAAATTGTATCATCTCACAGTTTTATACTTAGACAAATGTGAATTTTAAAAGATACAAAGGACATTCGCCATGTCTTCATAGGTACAAGTTTATGATCAGTGTACTACAGATGGAACATTTTACTTCAAAATCTAAATTCTATTCTCCCACATGAGCTGAAGGGATGCTTCAGTGGGTAAAGGTGCCAGTTCCAATGCCTAATGATTTGAGTTTGATTCCTTGGAGCCACATGATGAAAGGAGTTAATCAAACCCACTAGTTATCCTCTGAACTCCACCTGTGTGGTGTGGTATGACCCTCTCATATAAACAAGCTAACTAAGTTAATTAAAATTCAAAAAATAAATCCAGAAAACACCATTTCCATAAATTAGTCTTGAATTAAAACTACATATTTCTTTCCTAAAAATAAAAGATGGGTCAGAAGTGGTGGTATGCACCTTTAATCCTAGCACTAGGGAGGCAGAGACAGGTGGATCTCTGTGAGTTCAAGACCAGCCTAATCTTCAAAGCAAGTTCCAGGACAATAAGGGCTACACAGAAAAACTCTGTTTCAAAAATCCAAAAATAAAAAGATGTCTAGGAAATTCATTCTTTAGTAGTATACCATTGCCTGGAAAAGCTTTCTTTCCCTATCCCTGAATTATTTCTAATAGGGGATGCTTCTTGAGTTTAGAAATCAGGATACATTGGGTATTCCTGAAGTAGGGAATGCGAGGAAGAAATGTTACTATGGAATTGAAATTACAGTAAGAGAGGAGGACAGTTTCTCTGTTATCTGTCTCCGAAAGGGAGAAAAAGAAGGTGGTAGAAATATTAACAACATCAACAATAAAGAACTCACATGAGAACAGGAAAAAAACCAATGATTTCAATTACAGTTGACAGGAAGATAGATGAAATGTGAAGTTAATAACGAAGTTTTCATTTGATCATCCTACTTACCACAAAATAAAAGGTGAATAAATGGTACAAGAAGATGGTGCTATTAAAAATGGAAAAAACAGTGTTCCATTTTCAATGGCTAAAAATGTACAATAATGTTAAGGGAATTTTATGACCAAGCGTTTACCTACTAATTCTATGTATATTTCATGCAGGCAACTTAAGCAGTAAATTATTGATGTCAAGATTACTTCTCTAATGAAGATAGCAGAGGACCCTTGGGATCTGCAAGGCAACAGTATTAGTCAATTAACCTTTGACTATTAAATCATATTTTATTAAAGTTATTAATCCAGTTGAAGGCAACCAAAGTAATATCCCATCAAAGAACTAAAACTGATGGATAACAATTAAAAACACAACCACAGATATACACGACTTTAAAAAGTCCACGTGTCAAAATATTAACAAAAACTTTTTCTAAGAATTATTACAAAGAGATGCAAAAATTATGTAACCCTCAAAAAATGGTTCTTAAAATTTATAACCTTCCTTTATTTTCCAAATAAGCTATGGCATTTTCCTTTTTGTCAAGGAATTGGTAAATTTATGTATACCAAAGAGTAATGATATTTATATTTATTGTTAAGATAGATATTTCCAGCAGTAGTAAGACAGTATCAGAGCCTATATTAAGTTTTAGTTTAAAAAGACACAGGATTTGAGGTCATGACAAACTTAGCTTAATTTCATATCAGCCCTGTCACTTTTTAATCTATTGAATTTTGGTAAATTATTTAACATGTCTAAGCCTGAGTTTACTTATGTGTAAAATAGAAATATTTATGCCAAATGAGGATGTGCAATTTCTATACTGAAATAACAGAACGAAAATACTCAGTGTCACAAAATCGCAAGAGAATTCTTGATGGATAATAATTAACAATGAATTGGTGCATTTTCAGATTTAACTACAAAAGGAACTAAAATCCTTTAAACAAGTGTAGATTGAATGAAATATGGACACCAAATCTTACTTCTTGGCATTAAAACCAGTAGAGGTTGTGAACAAACACGCCACTGACCTAATCTGCATACAGCATCCACCCCACTGTTTTTACACTTAATAGAGATAATTACCCAAGTACTAAAGCAACCCTTGTGTCAGGGTTACCGTTCTCTGCTTAGTGTTTTACACCCTCCTCTGGAGAGACTTCTCTGTGGGAAACATTAATTATGCATTTTCCTTGAATTTTCCAACATCTGTTTTTGTTTTCTTTTCTCTTTTATGATGACTCAGAACTAAGGGAGACAGTTAACTTCGCTTAGAGTTATCAAGCTCTTCTAAGGTATAAAACACACAGAAAAGAAATTAATATTTACAAAGCCAAAATGGTTTTGTAAGCTGGTATATCACTATTCATTTATCCACTGTAGAATCAGAAAGGTAAAACAACTGTGATTCTTAGCAAATGACATTGAAAAGTAATATGAAGGTGTAATGACCGAAGAGGAAATTGAATCAAGATGATTGTGCAATCTAATTATTTTGAATTCTACTTCAGAATTAAAGTTTTTAACAAGGAAAAATTTAAGAATTTAAAGGAATAAATAATGCTAGAACATAAATGTAAAAGCTACATTGCCAATGGAAATTAAGTGAAAATGCATGATTTTAACAGTTAGTAGATTTATCCATATTACTTTTCATAACCACAATTGAACTCATGTAAACATATGACTTGGAAATGATCTATTGATTTTTCTTATGTTCAACTTGAAGAAACTGTTATGCTTTTGATGCAAAAATTCTAAACCACAGGGAGAATTTTCTTGGATAAAGTGAATTTCTAGTGTCTTCAAAATTATTCTTCGTGCTGAATATTTTTAAACGAATATCTACGTAAAAAGTTCATTTAATGTTTCTTTCTTATTCAATAGTTCCTACTGAGAAGCAATTGAAAAATATCTCATATAAAATGCTGGATAAAACATAATATAAATCTTTACCAAGAGCCAAATAGTTTAATAACAGAGCAGAACTTACTTCAAGTCTCTGCTTTGAGCAACAATAAAATAATATTTCTAAAATTCAAGACGGAATGGGCCAATCTTTCATTTAAAACTATGAATTCTTACAGAATGAAGCGTGTCTTCCTTCGTTCAGTTTCTACTGTGCAGAGGCTCTCACGTCATTCTTCTGAGCTCATTCAATTTCAGAAGCCAGATATGAATATGGGAATAAATTCCTGAGGTTGGTCGCAAGTACACTGATGCCTTATACCCTTTAACTGCGCAGCTGTTAGATTTCCCTAAAATCTTCCTCTGTGCACTCCATTCTCATCCAGTCCCATCCACCTGATCAAAACCCATCCGTTAAGAGTCAGATCTCAAATGTCAGCACCCTACAAAGTCCTTTCTAGTATGAACAGATGGTATCAATCTCCCTGCACTGCATAATAATGTCAGAACATAAACATTTCATTCATTGGCGTATGTTACTGTGTTGTATGTGTTTTATAGTTGTCCTTTTCCTTGATTAGAATTAAAATCCTTGGGGGGTAGGGAAAAGGTCATTATACTTCTTCTGACACAATTATGAAGTCCATGATGGTGAAAACATCACTTTGTTTACTGCAGGAACTAGGAGCTAGCTGTACTTGACCCACAGTATGTTATTAAAAAACACAAAAATACATCAAAAGTATATGAATGAATGTATTCATATGATCACTAATTTTTAGTGGAATAACTGTCCCAATAGGAAAAAGCTAACTAGTTGCTAAATTGAATTGATGTTAAAAATGAATTTAATTGTTAACATGCTTTTGCTTCCTGTGAAGGGAACGAAAATAACATTTATTAGTAACTATAACTATTTACCTAGAAGTTAAATGTTAGAGAAGTAAACTAGAAATTTTTTAAAAGACACAAGTATGGTGATATTTTCTTTTGTAATTAAATGTCATTTGTATGTTAATAAATAAAGTTGCCTGGGGGTCAGAGCTATTAGCAAGCCATAGGAAAGCAGGGCAGTGGTGGTGTACGCTTGTGATCACAGCACTTGGTAGACAGAGCTAGGTAAGTCTCTGTGTGTTCAGGGATACAGCCAGCATTGGATACACATGCCTTTAATCTCAATATCAACCATGGAACACTTGGAGGTCTATACAAACAGGCCGTAATGAGGCAGTCCTGTGGTTGGGTTTACAACCAATGAGAAGGCAGAACAGAGACTATATAAAGACTTTAACACAGGAAGTAGCGGCTCCTTCGGAGAGGTAGGATCACTGCAGGAGGAAGGGTAAGGTTTTAGCTCTTAGCTCTGACCTCTTGGCTTTCTTCTTTGCATTGGTTCTGTGTTTCTTATTTATAAGACTGTTGGTTACATCTACACACATGAATTCCTCATTTGTTATTTATTTGAACCTTGTATTCACTATATATTAATAATTAATATTCCACACTGTATGTCAGTCACAAATCTGACAAAATTAATAAAAGAGATGCCCCATATCAATTTCTTCACTATTTCCCTTAAATACAAATTTAAATTTAGTCTATTTCCAACAGTGCCTTTTCCTTTTGTAACAAGGAGATGTGCTTCTACATTAAAAAAGAAAACCTGCTGCACATTACATCCATCTCGTGGGGGGGGTAATGTCATGGTATAAAGGAAACATATATTAGTAATCATAATCACAGCATTATATAAGACCCTTTAGGTTGCAAGAAAGTAGTAAAAATTCTGGATAAAATTTTTCCATTTTGTTTACGTGCCATACAAATTTATATTCTTTAAAAATAACTGTCTATACCTTAATTGCACATTGTATTTTCTAAAACACTATGGATACAGAAGAAATCTATTTCCAGTGCAGAGTCAAATGACCCTGAGCTTTAAAAAAATAAATACTAGAGAAAACAGGGATGCAGCTAGATTTTATCAACATGGACAATGATCATGAACAATCTGGAGGCCATTTCCAGCCAGAAGAATTACAGTTAAACAAAGTCATTAAGCTACCATGTTTTTCCTTTTCAGTTTCATCAAGAATCAGCTTTTATTTGAAACAACGTTTTTGTTGTTGAGTTTGCTTGGCTTTCCTCCCCGAAAAAGGATCCTTTTTTTTTTTTTTTTTTTCTGGGAAATCCAGCTAAGTAAAAAGAGGTTAGCCCCTAGCACGGGTCTTTTCTGTCTTCACGTCTCCACATCCTCAGAACAATGTGCAGCCTGCTTAGGCAAAGGTTGGTTACCTTTGAGAGAGGCGTTCATATGTGGAAAGAGACTTTGCCAAGGAAAGGCTGAAAACATCTGTGCGTTAGCAAGAAAAGGTAGTCAGAGCACCTTGAAATCGCCATTCAGACTATTATTTTAAAACCATATAGATGAATTACAACTAGGACAACATCTGACGTCACTAACCCTGCCGTGTTCTATAACCCATTGTTAATTAATACAACCTACTACAGTAGGTCTTCCATTGCTAACAAACGCAGAGAAATGGTACAACAGTATTACTGGACTAAAAACAGAATTTTCTTTTGGTAATTACGTATTTGCATTTTGGCATCAAAGTCTATCATGAAGAATAATCGTGGTGAAAGAACAAGTTTCTGCAAGTCAGTGAAGAAAAGTGAAAATTGTGAGGAACACGGTAAAGGGCATATGGCTGCCATAGGCAGGTGAATTCTAAACTGCATCACGTATTTAGTTCACACTGCTAAGTTCAAATGGACATGGAGAAGAGGGAACAAATATTTACAAATATTTACTGATTCATGACCACCTCAAAAACGACTCTCAAAATGTAAGAGATGTTAAAACAATAACTCACAGCATTTTCTGTAAACTATGCATTTTATGGGACACCATACATCTTTAGTCATGTGCCATTTTTTATGACATTCTATCCCATATGTCATTAAATGGTGATGAAAAAACTGTCATGTGGAACTTTTTCTGAACTCTTTTTGCTCTCTTGCCCTTGCTTTCCTGTGGGGATGAGAACAGTATCTCTAAGGAATGATGCCTCTGCATGAACAAAGATCATTTATAAGTTGGGTACACAGTTCTATTTGGCAAATACTTGAAGAATATGGAGAACTGTTTATGTTTTTTCCAAGAATACAAAGAGTGCAAGTTATTATACTTATATTATATTATGTTATATTATGTTATGTTATGTTATATTTATTATATTTATTATATATTATATATATATATTATATATTATGTTATGTTATGTTATGTTATGTTATGTTATGTTATGTTATATTATATTATATTATATTATATTATATTATATTATATTATATTATATTATAGGTGTTAAAAAATGAACTTTCCTCCTCAAACATATAAAATAGCTACCTAATGATTATTTGGATAAATAATTGGACCTGACACTTGTATGACTTTAGCGCAATGCGGCTCTGCATTTCTGCTTCTCTGGAGCTGTTTACTACCAGAATATTGTCTACTCGAGCTTTACCATCACCGTGCCCCTTGGTTACCATCAGTGTTTTACTGCAATAAAGAGGATGAGAGTCAAAATTTAGGGGCCAAAATAATTAGGAGCTGTTCATGCATCTTTTTATTTCTGCCCTTATAAGGAGAAGTCAAACAGGCCTTTCAACTGTTTTTCATTTCAACATATCGCAAACATGAAATGAAACAGGTAGGACAGGGTTAGATGTATGAGGATAGTGCCCCGCTAAATATTAGAGAGAGATGAAAACAGAAAGCAAAACATGAGAAAAGAACAAGAACCACAGAGGATTGTCTGTGTTTCTATTTTTAAACAAGCATTCCCCTTTTAAGCTCAGGCCTTATTTCATTGTACATGAGTATATCTAGGAAATGATCAGAATAAGGAAAGAGACATAAAATTCAATGTAAGGACACAGAGAAAGCTGGATGGAGAAAATAACCATAGGCAAAGTCCCTGGTTCACTCTTCAGCACCATTAATATCCAGGTGGAGCTCCAGGAGTCCAGGAGAGGAGGGATTATATGAACGAGAGATATCGAGACCATGATTGGAAAAAGCACAGGGACAAATAGCCAAACTAGTGGAAACACATGAACTATGAACCAATAGCTGAGGAGTCCCCATGGAACTGGACCAGGCACTCTGGATAAGTGAAACAGTTGATTAGCTTGAACTGTTTAGGAGGCCCCCAGGCAGTGGAACCAGGATCTGTCCTTTGGTGCATGAGCTGGCTTTTTGGAACCTAGGGCCTATGCTGAGACACTTTGCTTAGCCTTGGTGTAGGGAGGAAGGGACTGGACCTGCCTCGGCTGAGGCTGAGTCTACCAGGCTGGGCTGACTCCCCAGGGTGACCTTGTCTTGGAGGAGGTGGGAACGAGGGGTGGATTGGGGAGGAAGCCTAGGGGGTGGGAGGAGGGAGGATCGGGGAATCGGTGGCTATATGTAAAATTAAATTAATTATAAAATAAAAATATTTTAAAAAATATGGGTAGTTGTATGCTTATTGCAATACACGTTCTGTTCAGGGAAAGAAAACCTAAGGTCATAGAAAGTTGGTCATAGAAAGAAAGGTCATGGAAATTTGTGAATTATAATGAATTTTAATGATCAATAATGTTATTAAACTGGATTCTATCTCAAATGAAAACAAAAGCTTATTTGTTTACTCATTTATTTAGTGAGTACATACTGAGTATATGGCATATTCTGAGAACTATGCTCTCTTTTAAAGTAATAAATGAAATAATTCTGCTCTGTTGGTTTTTCCAACAGCAGAGGACCAGAAAGGAATGACTATTCAATCCTAATCACCATCCAAAGGAAATATGTGAGCAACACACAGTAGTTTTTGAAAAGTAATAAAATGATCAAGTATGGTGTGTTTTGTAAGTAGTTTGTGTATGTTTGTGTGTGTGTATGTGTGTGCAAGCATTTTCTTTCTATTGTAATTTTTCCCCGAATAGTGCGGATGGTATATATTATATTCATTCCCTTTGAATTATGACTTTAGAAAAAAACAGATATAACATTAACTTCCTTCTTACATGGCTGAACTAATTTCAACAACAATAATCCTCCATCCTTCATTTAAGGGTCTTGAAGAGAGGTTACTTCATATGACTGCATTTTGTTTCTTTAATGCTTAGTACCTTTTTCATTACAGATGGGGGACAACTATAATTAATATTTTAAAAGAAAGTCACAACATAATTTCACGGATTTGTTTTAAACTTTTAAGAGCTTCTTATTAAGAAGTGCTTTGCATTGTTCAGTAATGTTCTTCTGCTGAACAGCAGTAATCGCAGCCAACTTAACTGAACAATTACAATGTGCCAGTTCCTGTGATGAGTCTTTTAAATGCATTTTTAATTTCCCAACAACCCTGAAGCTTAGGAATTATTATTACCTCTCTCACAATAGGGAAAAGAAGATTCTGAGAGGTTAATGGAGTCAGCACAGGGGATTATTCAGACGCCAAGCTCCTGCTTCTTTGTAGCCAGGCCACATGCAGCTCACCCACTAGATGAGTCCTTGCCACTCCAGCGGCCAGCTTCTGATGAGCCTTACCTGATGCTTACCGGCAAAACACGACCCACCATCTCTCTGCTCTTTTAAATATTGTGCTGAAAATTGTGCATTATACTGCACTAAATTTAGTGAAATCAGTTTTCAATTCAACATGTTCGTGTGTGTAGCACGTGTGGAAGTATGGGTGCCACCATGGCACAGCACGTATGTTGAGGGCTGAGGACGAGGTTCAGGAGTTGGTTCCTGCCTTCCACTGTATTTTGAGATACAGTCTCTAATGCTCTGCAGACTTCCTGGCAGCTGAGTTTCAGCACAGCTTTCCTGTCTCTGATCTCCATCCCCACATTGGAGGGCTAGGATTGCAGATGTGAGCTACTGCATCTGGCTTTTTAGCTGAGATCTGGGAATCTTGTTGCTGGCTTGTGTGGCAAAGCCCCTTGACCCACGGAGGCATTCCCTTATCTCTCATCCTTTAAATACTCATTTATTTTTCTAATCTTGGAAAAAAATTAAATTGACCATAAAATAAAAAAATAAGAAGACTTCAAGGTGCAAACAAGTTAAATACGTATTTGAACTTGACAACAGAATGTTTAAATCAGTCTCTTTGCTATTTTGCCACAGCTGCCTCAGACATGAGCACTTTCCTCTAATTTCACCTGTTTTAATCTTTTATCAGGATTTATATTAGAGGTTATTGTTTTATGGATGAACAGTATCACTTTAAGCAGGACTGGAGAAATTGAAGCATTGTAATAGTGATTATTCCCTCTTCAAACCTGACTAAATTTCTAAAGTAACTAATTTATATATTTACGTTTACTTATATGTTGTATCTTACCCCATAACCCAAGGTAATATGAACACGTTTAAAAAACAAAGTTTAAAAATGTAGTTCTTTATGAGGAATACAAAACAGAGCATTGATACTGATAGTTTTACAGCTTTCTATCTCAAAATGTACCACTTAGTAGGTCCATGCTCTCTTTGGCTAAAAGGGAAACAATCTGGAATGCTGCTAAGAGGCTTCTTGGATTTTCCCATAGAGCACTGATTTCTGTATATTTTGATTCAAGGCTTTGGGGAAATTCAAATACATTGACTAGTTTTAGCTTATGGTGTCTCAATGAAATTCAAGTTTTGACCTTCACGCTGCTTGCGACCCCTTCTTAACGAAACAAAGCTACAACTCTCTCTGGAGTGACTACATGGGCCTTTCACTGTAGCCAGGCAGATCTTGTGCCTTTGGCATCCGCAGCTTTCCTACATTTAATTGCCTTCCCCTCTATCAACACAGACCCTGTTTGCCTCCACGTTATCAGTTCATTAAATCTTGCTTCGTTATTCTGTTCCAAACTGAATATAGAAACCTTCCAGATAATCTTCCAACACTCTCCAACACAGGCGTCTGGGAGAAGTAAGTAGAATGGGTTAGCGGTGTGGGATACCAGAACAGCCGGTTCAAATCCCAGCACTTCTAACTAGTAGATAAATGAACGGCACAAGTTACTTCACATCTCTGCCCCAGTAGGCATTCCTACTGTAACTGGATGAGAACAAGGGCAAGAGCATGGAAACCCTATGCTAGCATATGTCAAATGTCCCACCAGGTACACTGCTGTTTGAAAGGTCACTGATGAAGGAGTCACAAAATTCTATCAACTGACCTCTTGTTAACCAGTGATTAGTTATATTGCAGTAAACATTTTATTGAACTGATTTTTTTAAATTATAAAGCCAGGTAATCCATTGGTATCAAAAGTCAAAGAAAAGCCGGGCAGTGGTGGCGCACACCTTTAATCCCAGCACTTGGGGGGCAGAGCCAGGCGGATCTCCGTGATTTCGAGACCAGCCTGGTCTACAGAGCCATCTCCAGGACAGGCACCAAAACTACACAGAGAAACCCTGTCCTGAAAAAAAAAAAAAAAAAAAAAAAAACTCAACAAAAAACTATTAACTCCCTCAGAAGGTCCTGTCAGGTATGTTAAAAAAATAATTACCTTCATCTTCTGTTGAAAGACTAGTTCACATAACATATTTTGTTGTACCGTTATTTAATTTTGAAATGTCTAGCTCACTTAAGAAAGAGAATATGAGACATAACTGAACAAAGACTTAGAGCAACATGGATCATAGAACATAGAAATTTAACCCCCAGTAGGCTTTGATACTCAAATTTCTGTGTTCTCTCACACCATACGTGACTGCAACATAATAAATCATGAAAAAGGGAACCAGAAAATAACAGTATCGATGTAGAATAGTCTATTCTTTGCAAAAGCTCAGAGACATCTCTGGAGTGTCAAAGGCATGTCCTTCAATATTTAACTTTTTCACTCTTTGTTCCCCATCTCAAGTTGAACAATACGTTAATTACCAGATGAAGCGTATAATTACTCTAACAGCTCCACTCTTACTTATAATTACTGCATCAACACTTTCTTTTTCATATGCTTCAATCTATACCTATTACATTGTCATGATGAAGACACATTAACATTATAATACCGTATAATTAGCTGATGAGCAATTAAATTATTCCACTGCTCTTGTTCCTCTTTGCCAAGAGGTTGCTTTCCAAGCCCTATTATCTCCTCTTTCTCTTCAGTTTGTGTTAGGGGTTCTTTCCCGCCCTAAAACAAAGAGGCTCATAAGCTGAATTCAAAGCATTTTGATTTCAAATTCAGAATGGATAAGTGCTCAAGTTGGTAATGGCTGAAGAAATAAATTGGCATTATGGGGCTTAAATTTATTTTCATTTTTATGCTAAGACACAGAAATAATGGAAATTGCTGTATCGTAATAAGATGTCGCAGGACTCTGAAGTCCCTGAAGGCTTCTGTTGCTTGTGTAGATACTAAGGACTTCCCTGCTTTAAAGTCCAGTTTTTTGAACTACATGAGGTACCTATACATGGGGACTAGAGCTCTGGTGGATTACTTTAAAGCCATCTGAATTAAGTTCTCACAGAAGACTGAAGCTTTGGAAGTTCAAAAATAAATTCCCCACAAGGGTGATATACATAACTCTGACTGTGCACTGCCACTGAAATCAAACAAGTGCTTCCCCATCCCCCTTCATTGTTATAGATCAAAAACTCTGCCTTGATTTCTCACTTCTATCACTGACATGGGAGCTACTTCTGGATGTTGATGCCTCCTGAAAAAAGTGGATCTCTCTCTCTCTCTCTCTCTCTCTCTCTCTCTCTCTCTCTCTCTCTGTGTGTGTGTGTGTGTCTCTGTCTCTCTTTATCTCTTTCTGTGTATGTCTGTGTGTTCTCTGTCTATCTTTGTTTCTCTCTGTCTCTCTGCCCCTGCCCTTGCCCTCCCTGTGTGGGGGTATTGTGTTCCCCAAAATATTGTGTATGCTAATAAACTTATCTGGGGTCAGAGAACAGGACAGCCACAATATTAAACATAGAGGTTAGGCAGTGGTAGTATACGCCTTTAATCCTAGCATTCCAGAGGCAGAAATCCATGTGTTCAAGGATACACCCAAGCATGGTGACCCACGCCTTTAATCCCAGAAAGCACGCCTTCAATCCCAGGGAGTGGTGGTAGAAAGCAGAAAGGTATATAAGGCGTGAGGACCAGAAACTAGAGGCATTTGCCCTGGAGAGGCCTTTGGCCTGGAGAGGCCTTTGGCCTGGAGAAGCATGTGGCTGGTTAAGCTTTCAGACTTCTAGCAGCAGTTCAGCTGAGACCCATTCTGGATAAGGGCTCGGGGCATCCAGTCTGAGGAAACAAGACCAGCTGAGGATTCAGCGAGGTGAGATAGCTGTGGCTTATTCTGTCTCTCTGACCTTCCAGTGTTCACCCCAATAACTGGCCTCGGGTTTGATTTTATTAATAAGACTGTTTAAGATTCATGCTACATCCCTGTCTTCCTCCCTCCCTTCCCCCTCCTCAATTACTGCTCACTTTAGTTCAAATATACTTTGGAACTAATTGGAATATAATTTTAATGACTCCACAGCACTCAGCATCCACTTAGTTTACCATTGTGATCACAGTCCGCATCTACACTGCCAACTAGTTCAGTGGCCATTCAGCCCATATTTTATGGGAATCTAAATCTCTCTTAGATAATTACTTTAGAGTAACATTATGAGCTAGGAAAGAAAAGTAGAATTCACTTTACAAGCAAGGCCTATTTCAATAACAAGACTTTGTTGTCTCAGCTGAGTGTCCTCAGCTACCAGGCAAAGGGAATCTATTGCAAGCGGTGTCTCCTATTTGGAAACTTGCCTCTTCATGGAGAGGCCCAGATGGGCCCCAGCAACTTTGGAAAACCATTTAAGACCAACAGCATCAATACAATTGGAAAGTAATAACAAGCATGTTACCTCTGATTCTATAGAGGACATTGGCTTAGCCTTGCTAAAGTGATGATTACTTCAACTACTACCCTATTACTTTCAAAGTCCCTAACCATAAGTAGATACTTTTAAACTGATGAAGATATAATTCCGGAATCTACAGGAGGAGAGTGTGTATTTTGCCTGTGGTCGGAGATAATCTATTAAGTCTAAAAGTAGTCTGTCAGCACAGCCATTTGGCTTTGAATTGTGCTGAATGAGTGAAGTTTGTCTAACCATGAATGGATGAGAATCTCCATGCATTGCAAAGAGGTAAGCTGCACTTTATATCAGACCTTTGTCTCCTGACAGACATCAAAGTCAAAAGGTATAAAAATGCAAACAAGATTAACACATCAGGATTTTAGACCAGACATTAGATGCATTGTAGATGAGGACCTTATTAATTATAAGTATTTATATACAGTGCAGATGCCTACTGTTTTCATCTTTGAAAAAATGTTAAAAACAAATTAATTAAGTGCATACAATTAGGAAGAAACAGCCTGGCCTTGATTCAGGCTCAGTTCTAATATCTATTGCTTGTGTGACCTTGGAGAAGTTATTTAATCTTCCTAAAGTTATATGATGTTATAAAATAATAGTAGCGCCTATGTCACAAGGTTATCAGAAGGAGAAAATAAGAACTTTAATGTAAGTCATTTACCACAGTACATGGAATAGTGTGGTAACTCAATAAACACTGAATACTATCATTGCCTACTAGTATTGGCTTAAAGGCTATTTTGTTCTTTCTGTTCTTTGAAAAACTTAATATACAATATTCAGAAACATTAGGTGCCCCACTTCTCACAAAATGTTAGTTTAAAAATGTCCTCTAATTAAGTCCAAGGTCTTTATGTACATTGTGAATAACTATAAATTTACTTAATGTCAAATGTGATTCTAAGTTCCTATACTTACAGTTGTCTATTTTTCCAACATAGATTTTTATTTAGAAGTTCTATGAAACTTGTTAATTGGATTCCTATAATGTACAGTACAAGACAGAATTTTAACTTCTTAGCCATTTCTCCATATGGACTTTTGTTGTTACCAAATATAAATGGCCTTGTTTCATTTCATGCAAGATGCTGGGGGTAGCTCAGTGTTAGATCTCTCAGCTTGCACAGGTGAGGCCCTTGGTCCAGTCCCAAGGCCATAGGAACAAGAAAATAAATAGAATGGATGAATGAAAAAAAGAAGGAAGCCCAGTTCCCCATTTCAGTGTGGTTTTTGCCTTTTTCCAGCTGGCTACTGAGCTCTTGGTGACTCTTTAGCCCTACCCCTTCTTGGACACTACCAGAGCTACTGAATTTCTATCATGTTGAATTATTATACCTAATGTTCTCTGAAAGTTTTCCTCCAAATCCAGAACTTTTATTCTCATATCACAAAGGATTTTATAATCCACCAGCTCTAGATTGATTTTCCACATTTTATTGAACATTGTATAAGTTCTTAATCCATAAATATAAAATGTTCAATAGCAATATTTGTTATTTCAAAGGAATGTCAAATGCATGATTTGTTGCTACCTTTTAGAAGTTCATAACTCCATAAAATTGATAGTCATATTTAAAGAGAATTATCATATCCTCAGATTTTTTTTTATCTCAGTCACAGAGCTCTACCACAGTATCTCTGATGAAAACATTATTACAGCTCCCTCGTTAACAACAGTGACACACGTGGCATTCCACTACTTTGTGTCACTAGGATAGTCTATGGAATAAATCATATTATACTCAGGGTGCCAAGATTTGGACCTGACTGGGACTGTGAGGGAATGAAGAAAGGAGAGACAGGGGGACACCCAGAAACACAGAAAACCAGGGTTCGGTTATACTGGGCACTTGATGGAGAAGTCACAGCAGCCCAGATGTTCAGCTGTTTATTACAGAGTTGAACGGGAATCAAGATTACTACATACAACTGTACAGGGAGGCAAACTTGTTAAACAGACATGAACAACTAAGGTGGGGTTTATGGTAAACAACTGGGTCAATGAGACAGGTTTAGTTAATTGTGAGAGGAGCCTTCTCTGCAGGGGGCAGTCTTCAAGCTGTACATATCAAAGGGGAGAAGCTATTATGGCCATTTTTTGCACACACTGTCAACGTAGACAGACAGACCAGAGGAAGTTTTTTCCATTTCCCTCTGAGTCCCAACCTGGGGAGAAGGCTTTGCCATGCCTCCATGGGTTCCTTGACATGACAGTGCCCATGTCAACAGCACACACTGACTTAAGTGGCTCAGGGATTTTCTTAATCCAGCTTTTACAATCTTGTAAACATAGTTTGCCTGTGAAGAATTTGAATAATGAACTAATATAGAATAGTAACTTTTTATCAGATTTGTGAAATAGAATAGAGAACCTAAAAAGGGTGTGTCTGCATGGAATGTTGGGAAGTTCAAAAATAGGCAGACCCACTTTTTATGAGGTCTGGTAAAAAAGCAAAAGAAACAGTCACAGCTGACTGGTAGTTCAGGAACCTGAGAGGACAAACTAACCTCTTCACTTTTCAGATGAATGAACTGAAACCCAGAAAGGTGAAGATCATTAACGCAGGGAGCAGAGTAGATGAGATCACAGTGGGAATTTGGTTTTCTGACCCTAAACCGGCACCACAAACCTGACCAGGATGTATTCTGCTGTTTACGTGCTGTTTTGAAAATAAAGGGACTGCAGAATGGCCTAAAGCCAACAACAAGCCTACCTTCTCATTTATGCATTGAATTCCATATTACAGTGGTGTTGGCTTATATAGCACTTAACTCTACATTCACTAATTAATATGGAATCATACTATACAAAACATAATGTGTATTATGAGCCAGTGATTCTTGTTTTTCACCAGATTCTCCCTTTATCATTAAAAAATAGACAGCAATCTGAACTCAGGGGCCATAGCACACACCTGTCAGACCTAATGGAGAAATTTCTTGCAAGAGTGATAATTTATGTAAAAATTTATGCAAATATTTATGTTGTTTATTTTCAGTGGAAAAATAATTGCTCCTTCCCCTGAAATGTTCAAGGTAAATCAAGCCTTGAAAAAATACACAAGATTTGCTTTGATCAAACTTCAAAATTTTATATATATATATATATATGAGTTTACATATTTTGGATGTGTTGATTGTAAGTTGTTACCATTTCATTTTGGAAGTCTATTTTGGATGTCTCTAATATAAAATAAAAAAGTGCAGAGCCCTTTCCAAAACATAATTTATCAAGTTATCACTGACTTCCCTTCATTTTAAGATTAAGAAAAGTAGTTTGAAACAATAACTTGCTTTCTGACATTTGTACTATATAACATGATTTTTATTAGAGGATATTATTATTTAATATGATTAATATTTCAAGTGATGGAATATATTATACCTTCATTTTTAATTCTAAATGTGAAAAATGGAAAATTTAGTAAATATATTTATGAAAATAGCTCTTAAATAACAATGATAAAAACAGAAATCTGAAAGCTTTGTTTTTAACTGGTTAAATGTTATGAATGAAAAGTAAACATTCTAAGACATGCTTCTCAATGGACCTTTATTACTCTAAGTCAGACGTTGGCGATATGAATATAAAGGTCTTACAGGTGTGTAGAAGGGTATTTGGGGAGTGTCACATGGACTTCCAGTTAGTACACTGTATCTGTAATGTTTCTGTGCCCAGTCATGATGAATATAGAGAACGAATAGGACAAAAATGGCACCTTCGAGGCCATGTAATTCATAGCCCAATCAATCAATGAAGTAAAGGCTCTTCCTATAGAAGTATTGTATGCTTTCTCCCCCATTGCCACTTTCCTATTCCCATTTTTAAAGAAACAGTGAGGGTAAATACTGAAATAAAGTTGCCTTCAAGGAACATTTTTCTGCCTATTCTATTGAGGTTTGATACAATCAATTTGCTCTTAACAATTATGTGAAGTATATCCCACCACGAAGTTCCTCTCTGCCTTTAACTCTATGTGATTAAAGTGTTTGAACAGTTTTCAAAATATACTGCATATTCATTATTCTTATTGAAGTGATAAATGTTGGTGTGTATTTTGCAAAAGAATCTCAAAAACAATAACAACAAAAAACAATTATTAGGCTGGGCATGAAGTACATGTTGGTGACCTCAGATTTTGGGAAGTTACGGCAGAAGAATCTTGAGTTTGAGGTGAGCCTGGTCTATGTAACAGATCATTCTCAAAAACTCTCAAATTTATAAAAAGAAAAAGACAAATATATTTTTGACTAAAGGGAAACTCAAAGTACAAAACTTTACACAAAAGATTCAGCATATAATCTTTCACCATGCTTACTACATCCAAGAGACAAAAGAAAAGTAGTATTCTAATACATCATATTAACTAAACAAAAATATACATGAAGAAGTTAACTAGAAAATACAAAATTATGATACATAGAAACTAAATGGACTCGACATAAACATAAAATGTATTTTATTAAACAGTGGTTTAGTAGATACATTTTAGATCTTACTAATGGGGGCTGGAGAGATGGCTCAGTGGTTAAGAGCACTGGCTGCTCTTCCTGAGGACCTGGGTTCAATTCCCAGCACCCACATGACAGCTCACAGCTGTTTGTAACTCCTGTTCCAGGGGATTTTATTCCTCCATTCAGACATAATTGTGGGCAAAATACCAATGTATATAAAAATAAAAATAAATAAATTTTTTTAAAAAGATAAAAAAATAGAACTTACCAATGGAAAATTTCCTACTACCTCAGACAATTTTTATCTTAAAAGTTCTATTTTTCTTTTGGGAAATACTTGACTGCATAGACTTTATGGAAATAGAGATGTCCCCTCATCCATTCTAGACACAATATAGCTGTCAGTTTTAACACTGTAAACACTTTCAGTCCTAAATTCGCTTTCATTTGTACCTACTCAAAAGTAAAGAAACCAGAAGACATAGCTTATTACAATGTCCACACTTTTAAAACTTATATATTATTTTCACCCACTTTGCATATATGTGTATAATGTATAATACTTCCAAAATTTGCAAATGTCCTTTTGAACTTTAAATAATTCTGGAAATTGCCCTACATAAACACCTATAGCCAGGTGTGTTGGTGTACACTTTTGATCCCCACACTCAGGAGGCAGAGGCAGGCAGATCTCTGAGTTCCAGGCCAGCCTGATCTACAGAAAGTTCTAGGACAGCTATGGCAACACAGAGAAACCCTGTCTCAAAACACCAAAATAAATAAAGAAATACATACAGAAGTAAATCTAATTGGCTGTAAGCACATTTGCCCAAAAGGTATATGTAGTAGAATTGGAGCAGAATAAATTTCAGTATGAAACTAATTTGAATACCCACAGCTAGCAAGTGAGATCAGGTGCAAATAAGAACAAGATCAAGGAGCATCTGAAAGAGAAAAGTAGTTCCCATCCAACTTGCAGTTTCGGAAAAACTGGCAGAGGTAGCTTTATATCAGGCTAAATAAAGTATGAGATGGTTTTCTACAGCAGCAGCATGAGTGGATTTAAAGACACCAATGAGATCTATCTCTGGGCACATCTTTCAGGAGGTCTCCAGTGATGGCTAACTGAGGAGGGGAGACTCAGACTAGACATAGGTGATTCCAACTCACCATCTGGGAGCTGAGTGATGAAGTCTAAGTCCATCATTCAGATGAATACTAGAATCACCTATTCTTTGTATCCTTAGGGGAGGTAAGGAGTCACAATCCTGTGCTGAAGCTGCTCTTGCTGCCACGGAGCCAACATCGGCCACCATGACAGTATGTACTCAAGTCAGAGTCAAAATAATTCCTTCCTCCATTAAGTTGTTTACTGGCAATTATTTGGTCATAGAGAGTAGAAAAGTAACTGATATGTCAGGCATGGTGGCACACACCATTAATCCCAGCACTTGTGAGACAGAGGCAGACGGATCTCTCAGTCCGAGGCCAGCCTGGTCTACAGAGCTAGTTCAAGGACAGCCAGGAACTAACTACACAGAGAAACCTGTCTCAGAAAAAAGAAAAACAGAAAATTAACTGACACAGTTGCCCAGGCTTCAGGTCCTCTCCCTTGCACAGATCCCAGGTCCCAGGCAAGGTCCCGAACACAATTTTATGTTATAATTTAACAAGTGAATTGGTCAATTAAACCCTTCTCTATTGCTTGTTACACACCAATCAAGATTCTTAAAATCTGGATTTATCTCCTGGACAGAGTGAAGTAGTAAACTGTTGTTAGCTCTACTTGTTAGCTCCATCCATCCCCTTCTCAGTAGGTGTGAGCATAGCTGGGTGGCAATCCCTGCTGGACAACAGTACCATGGGAGGCATTAGGATATTTTCATAATTTCTTCCCAAACTATACACTGAAGTTTATTTTCTTTAGTTTAGCATATAAAACCCTCCAGAGAGGCTCGGTTTATCTTCCTTTGAAGACATGTACCTTTTCTATATGAATATGTTTGCCCAGGGACTATCAGTCCCTCTCCTAACTCTAAGCATTTAGCAAGATGTTTCTTTCAACCCATTTTCTAAGTATTGAAACCACTTTCACTGTAAGGACCAAGCAAAGGGATAGTCTCTATAGAGCTTCCCTGATAACTACAGACCATGGGACACACATTTAATGATTTTTATGACATTTTTTTTCTTTTATGGAAAATAGAGGTTTTTTGTACAATATATTCCTACTACAGTTTCCCCTTTCATTAATCCCTCTGTTTACTCCCTGCCTCACCTCCCATCTGAATCCATACCCTTTCTGTCTCTCACTTAGAAAACAAACAGGCCTCTAAGGAGCAATAATAATATAAAATAAGATAAATAAAAACTGAACAAATTAGAATCTGACCACACAACCAAACAAGGAAAGGAGCCCAAGAAAAAGCACAAGAAACAAATCCAGATGCAGAGACATGTACACTAAAATACCAGAAAACGTCAAAACCGGAAACCATAATATGGGCGTAAAGGACATATAAGGTAGCAAAAAATAATAATAATAATGCTCTGACTCAACATTATGAGAAAAACAACTTCCCAAGATGTCCTTGAGTTCATCTTGTGTTGACCATCTACTGCTAGGGATTCACACTGTGAAAAAAAAACCACTTTTATAACATTTGTTGATAATGTGGAGCCCAAAAGATTGTGACAGTATTAAACATAAAAATTTTTAGATGTTGAAGGTTATCTTTAGCTGTGGTTAAACAAACATCACATAAATATTTGGAGCATATGTTTATAGTACAAAGTGTATTCATATTGTTGTAAAGCTAAAGACTGTAAATGACAGTAAGTGATAATGTCAGACACACACACATACACACACACACACACACATACACACATGCACGTATACACAAACCCACCACCATGTACTTTTTGTCTCTATGAATCTAACTAGGTAATTCATGTAAGTGGAATGATAGAATAGTTATAATTTTGTGGCTGACTTATGTCATTTAACGTGTACTTTAGGTTAATCTACGCAGTAGCATAGTCAGAATTCTTATCCTTGTGAGGCTGAGTAATTTTCTACACTATATTTATTCCTCTTTTTGTAGGATCATTCGTCTTTGAACAGATGATCTAGTAGATAGCACTAGGGGCTATTGTGAATGGCACTTCTTTGTGAAGGTGGTTGTTTCAAGATTTAAACCTAGGGTAGTGAACATTTTCTACATTGCCCATAAGATTCCTAACCTTGTATTCGTCCCCCAGACTGCTCCCTTTCCTCAAGTATGAGCTGTATTTGAACAGTATGATTTATCCCTGAATGGGGTTATTACTTTTATGTGGCAATGGGATTATGTAGAACTAATTAAAACTCATCAAATGGAGTCTATTTCAATGGATACTATGTTGACTGTGTCTGTTGTAATCAGATGTGCCCTTATAAGAGAATGGAGAAGTTTGAAGAAAGGGATTTTCCTTTTTCTTTGAAGGAACAAAGGACTGCAACATGAATTGTCAAAGTATGGGAAAGTGAGGAGTTTGAGAGCCCAAAGCAGTACTGATATACATATGCAAGAATGAGAGAAGTTCAGCCCTCCAGACTCAGAGATAGAATTCTGTTCACAGTGGGCTAAGAGGAACTCAGAGATGGACAGGACAGGCAGATTTAAACAGAAACCTTAATTTCAGCCCACAGCAGCCTTGAGCTGAAGCCTCCGGTACTCCACATGCAGAACCACGAGTCAGAGAAAACCTCACAGTCTGAAACATAAACCTGCTCCTCAGTTTGATGTTTCTGCTCATTTGAAACCTAGTAGTAAAATAAGCTAATGCATCTAGCTCCATGTTTTGTTTAAAGACATTTTTCTTTTTCTGTTCTGTCATAAGAAGAGATAACAAACTGTGATTGTAGAATTTCCATCAAGCTGTAATCATTTGACAGAACATGACACATGATATATGCAATATCTTTAAGTGTGATTGGTTACTTTTAGTTTTACCGTTTAAAAGTAGACTTATAAAGAAGTTTTGAATTTTGAATTTAAATTTTATAGCTTAGTTTCCCTTCCTATCAGTTACTATTACTCTTATTTGTATGTGTTGCTATTTGGATAGCCCAGTGTGTATTTGTCTGTTTGAGTTGTATGCAACAAATTGGAAAATAAAATAATCATGTTTATTTACACTGCATCAATGGGAAGAATAAATATTCTAGATTATTAGATTTTCTGAATTTAAATTATCCTTATTTTTCTGAATATCTTTAAGTCTTGTTAACTGTAATAAAAAATAAAATGTATAAATGAGTAGAAAAGTTGTACCCACATTTGTAAATCAAAATGGGGGTGCATGTCACACCCCATTCTCCATGTCTCCATGCCATGTTTCCCTTTACCACTCTGTGACTACACTGTGTGTGATGGTCTCTGTTCTTTTCCCATTCATAGAAATTTATGTAAAAGTTCAGAAAAGAATAATCAGAAACAAAAAACTAGGATGAAATGGGGGTAAAAGGCAATGTAGGACAACATTTTATAAAAATGAATAGAATCTGAACAAAAAATTAATGTGGAATATTTCAGGTATTTAATTCTTTTACTTATTATTTGTGTATTATCCTGTTTTTCTCCCCACTGTCTTGTCTTTTTAATGCCGTTCCTAAGAGAATATGTCTACTTACATAATCCTATCTCTCGTGTCTGAAAATTCCTTTATTCAACATTTTAACATGAGGATCAAGAGAAATTTCCCCTTTCCACAAGTAGCACTTGATACATGTCATAAATATAGGTTATTTTAAAAGACAATAATGATATTACTATGACAATTGCATCTAAAATATTTTCTCTCTCATTCACAATTTTATATTTCTTCTTTTTTGCAGTTAATTCTTTTTTTATTTTTTTCTTATTTTTTTTTTGAGATTATAATGGAGTCACAACATTTCTCTTTTCCCTTTCCTCCCCCTGGACCCTCCCCATACTGTATTTATTTTGAGTCACTTTAAAAATGAGACCCCTGAACAATGTAGGCAAAAATAACTACTAACACTACCAACCGCACATTCAGATGACTGGTGTTTCTGTCTTCCTAACAACTAGAGACGGTACATCTGGAAGCTTCTACAATAGACAGCTAGGAAATACAAAAAAGCAGGCATTTATACTAAAAAATGCTCCTGTAACTGGAATAGTGATCTGTCTCCCGAAAACAAAGGCACTGTCATGAGGACCCCAAGTGTTCGCTCTTTGCCAGCATCGCCCACAATCTACAGTCGTGTTTAGAGAGAAGGCCTACACCTCCTATTCAGGAATTCAAAGGAAACTCTCCTAGGCTTTGAAAGGTAATATTTGGCATTTTGTTGGAGTTTTGTATCTTTTTTCCCTTGTTCTATTTCTATTTTCATTTTGACATACAAATCATTTAATTTCTCTAAGTATTTTCGAGTAATTTCTTTAAATTACTCTCCGTAACTTCCCTAAGTACTTTAAGCACTAAACCTGTGAAACAGCTTCAGATGCAAAGATCGTAAGTAATGAAAGCAATTGTTATCAGCTATTAATTTTTATAAATAACACAATGTCTGTATTCACTGTAACTGAAGTTTTTAAGCACCCAAGTATATGCATGTAGAGAATAATTTTATACTACTTTCACAACATACTAAAAACTTGATCTTACTTCTTCCCCTTATATATGAAACCATTTCTCACTGCATCTAAAATGAGAAAAAGACATTAGAAAGCCAAACTATCTTTAACTACAATTTCTTTCTTTTCCCCTTATTTCTTATCTATTTCTTTCCCTGTGGACATTAACTTTCTTTTACTAAGCATTTCCTTCTCGACCATTGGATTATATTTCATACTTGTCAAAGGCTTTTATTAAATATTTAAAATATTGCATTCTCTCATGATCATTATAACTGCAGCAGTATCCTTGTGTATCATGTAAATACTCACATACTGTGGTGTGCGTGCAGGTTTAACAATGACAGAGTTGGATCAGTAATGATTCTGACCTCAGCTGTATTTCAATAAAACAAAATGGGATTATTACCAAGAAGTTAATATTTAAAATGTATCTTTAAAGCATCCTTTATAGACCTGCTACTTTTCTAATGTTTCTGTTTAAGTGAGTGGTAAGTCATCTATCTATTTTTCCAAATAAAAATCCAGAAATTATGACTGGTTATATTCCTCCCATCATCCAAGTAGCCCATGCCTACCACAGACAACTTCTTAAAAGATCTGTTCTCGGTGTCAACTGCCAACGCCTAGTCTAGGCCACAACTTTCTTGCAAACAAGCTCCCCATCTCCACTTTATTTTGTCCGTTTCCTCTCACACCAGATATTTCCTGCAAAGCCATAATCATCTTTATGGTCTTAGACACAGAGATATAATTATGTCACATTGCTAAACAGGTTTCCCCTTGCCTTCAGAACAGAAATATTTTCTTCACAGTGGCTCTAATAACTCCTCTTGATAGATTCCTTTCCACGTCTTCTGAACTCTTGGTCTCCAAGCTATTTCCTCACACTCCTTGGGATGTCTCTTGTCTTTTCCTTCACCCAGGAAATTTTTGTCTCTTATGTTTCTGGATGAATTTTTATCATGTTCACTTCATGAATATGAGTTCATGACACCAAGTTGGATCTAATTCATTCTGTGTTCTCCAGTAACAGTACTGTAACAACCTATTATTAACTTCTCTTTTCTAGTACAGAATATTTAGACAGGGAAGTGGAATGTATTAGCCAGGTTTCTGTGTAAGAAAACTATTATACTGTGTGTGTGTGTGTGTGTGTGCGTGTGCGTGTGCGTGTGCGTGTGCGTGTGCGTGTGCGTGCGTGCGTGCTTGCGTGCGTGCGTGCGTGCGTGCGTGCGTGCGTGCGTGCGTGTGTGTGTGTGTGTGTGTGTGTGATTTATTAGCTTGGCTTACAGGGTTGAGCTCATCTAGCAATGACTGTGTTCTGACAGAAAGGCCAAGAACACAGTAATTCCTTAACTCAGGGAGTTGGACATCTCACTTGGCCTTCAGTATACATTGGAATCCCAAAGAAGAAAGTAATACCAGGAAAGAATGCCCCAGCAGCAGGATGATGAACTTCCCAGAAAGAGTGAAGGAAAGGAGGCAAAAACAAAAGTCATCTCTCTTCCATAGCCTTGTATGTGGGTTGCCACCAGAAGGAGTGACCAAGATTTAAGGCAGGTCTTCTCACCTCTAATGTTCTGCTTTAGGACAGATCTTCCCATTTCAAATGATATGGCCAAGAACACTGGCACTATGTGTACAGTTGTTTGGGTTTTACTTGACTAGAGATGTATACATGATTAATCATCACAATGAGAATAGGAAAGGGGAGAAAGTTAACATTTTCTGCTTATGTTGTCTGTAGTTCAAGATGTGGGGTTAATCCCTTCCCATCTTTCCAAGGCTGGAGTATAAGCAAGGGGTCATTTGCCCTCATCTTCGACACAGGAAGGGAGTTTTCTATTGTGCTTTGAAGAGAGTTTATTGCATGATTCACAAACTGGAGGGAGATAGAAATGACAGTGTGATTGATTCCCACAAAAGAAATTTGGAGGTCTAAAATGCAATAGATAATATGGTGGGATAGTCAGCCATTTGAACAAAGGAATGGAGGAATATTTTCCCTGGGCCTGAAGGGGCTCATACAAGGTTCAAAGTAAAGGTCTGAAATCATATTCTGTACTATTCAGCAGGATAATCTGGTAGCAAGGAGTCTTCCGAGCAAGAAAAATGAGATTCTCAGGGAGCTCTATGCCTCCATAACATTAAGAGAGTCTCCACGTGGAATAATATAGTGAAGAGAAATGTTAAGAGCTCAGGACATGAGTTGTTTTACTGGTTTGTCCTGGGTTACTCTCATGCAAGAAATTCCTGCTCTTCCACTTCCCTTCCTAGAAGAGCAAAGAGTAAGCTTGAGCAGGGAAATGGTGGTAAGGTTCCAGAGTCCACCACAGCACCACTTGGAAGATGTTGGCTGCCAAATAGTACCCTTATCTGGCAGGAAGAGGAAGATGAAAATTGTTAGAACAGGAACCTTTCCCTGGAGGTCAGATCCCACAGCCTGTAAGAACTGGGTCACACCTTTCAACTCTCTCTAGGACAGAGAGTTAAGAAGCAGACTTGATAGTTCTAAATTTATGATACCTGGCTCTTCCTTGTTCTTTGTCACACACATTGTGTTGAACTAAATCACAGGATGTGAACCTTCCCACCAGCCCCCTCCCTCCACACTCACAGAAGTCCAATATTTCCTCTGTACTTGGTGTTTGTTCAGGGAAGTACTCTAGGGATTCTCACTGAAGAAGCTTCATTGGCCACCTCCTTGCCCCACTCCTCTTTTAATTCTCTCTCTCTCTCTCTCTCTCTCTCTCTCTCTCTCTCTCTCTCTCT